>LPNX010654880.1:168673-352472 GCA_001517045.1 Pseudotsuga menziesii
AAAAACATTAATAATTAAATACTAAAAAAATTAACATTTTGATAATAAAAATGATAACCAATATATCTTATATAATTTTAAGTAACCATTTATAAACAAACAATTTGTTCAATGTATAGATAACCATAGTCAAGTTCAATAATACCATTACACAATATCATGAAATATTTTAGCTTTGAATATATGTAAACATTTTCATTATAAACTAATTTAAATATGATTCATAATATAATAATATGATATAATTTATTTTTAGATCTTACATTGCATAAAAGCTTAATGAACTATTGTTAATAGTTGAATATATTTATTTTTATATTAACATTTAAAAAATGTAGAATTGAAGATATGTTTTAGTTGGATATATTTATTTTGTATATTAACATGTTTTAAAAATGTATAGTTGAATATATGTTTTAGTTGAATATAATTATTATTTATATTTTAACATTTTAAAAAATGTATAGTTGAAAATATGTTTTAGATAATGATTAAAATAATGAGCAATCAAATAGACCTATTTTTTTAAAGGTTTGTTTTGTGGTATAATTAGAAGTATTTTTGTGAAAATGGAAATAAAATTGATCCAAGATACTTTTATCCCAAAGAAAAGGTAAGATAGGATCTAAAAGATTGATCTTTTTAGATTTTTTTACAAATTAATTAAGTTATTCTAATTATAACAACTTAATGGTGGATTTGTCGTCTTTAGTGAGGGATCAAATATCTTATGTACAATTGTGTCTTCAAGTTTTTGCAATGTAAAAAATGGTTGCACCTTAGGTGATTCTATCCTTCTTGAGATGTGATAGATCTAGAGTTAACATGGAACTAAGTAGTTTTTTTTAAATCCATCTATATTAAGGACATAGAGGAATAAAAACAAAACTAAAATACAAATCTAACAATGTTTAAAATATAAAGATTAAGAAGGATATATGCTAGGTTATTTTATTACTATATAGTATTATTATTACACTTGATAAACCTAGATACATACTCATTACTCAATGTAAGGAGAATAACAAGAAATGAGGGAAGTGGAACCTGAAACAAAATCTATGTGTCCATACATAATGCATATGTGGTAATTATGTGATAGTCACACCATTCTATAATAACAATATTATATGTTATAGATTTTATGTGCAACCATTCATGGGCTCAAGTTCCACCAAACTATATTGTAGAGAAGGAAAAATAATTCACATATGAGTTTCTATGTAAATAGGGATTCTACGCAAAAATGGTGGTTGATTACTCTTAAAATAGAGTTGTATCACCATGTAAATGGAACTAATATCATTACTCATATGAAACTGATACCCTCAAGGGGCCATGTGTGGTTGGTGGATACAATCTTCTTAGGATTAGATGGCTAGAAGATTATTTTTGGGACAAAGGATCAAGTTTCTTCCTATGACCATGTCTACGGCCCCAAGGCCCCAAGACATGGACACATAATGCCATGAATATCTCTATGAGGTTATGCATGGTTCTTAGATACATTTTTCATGGCTATGGATTCCTTAATGATTTTTTTAGGGCCAAATTAATTGTATTATTCCCTAGAACATCATTCCTAAGCAATGAGACATGTAGATACTACTAAAAAGGACATGATGAAATTGGTATCTCAATCATAGGAAAATTATACCCTCGGGAGGCCATGTGTTGTTGCTTAAGGCTATTGTTTCATCTCTATATGAATAAATTATTCATTTAGGGCTTCATTCAAGTATCCCCCCTTGATAATGTCCATGGCCCCAAATTCCCAATACTTGGATACATGGCACCATGGATACTCTTGTGAAGTCATATGTGGTGCTTAAGGAATTTATCATGTTTGTAGATGCTTCAATGGTTTCTTTAATTCCAAAGGCATCATATTCTTCCATATAACAACATCCTCAACAACTGAGTCATGTGTGTACTACTCAAAACCACCTAATGGTAATTGCATCATCAATCGTAGGCCACTTATACCCTTAAAAGGTTATTTGTGGTTGGTGGAAGGAACATTATTAGTCATTAATGACTGCAAGATTCCTTTAGGGCCCAAGGTTCATATGTCCTCCATTAACCATGTTGAAGGATCCAAGATGTAGATACATATTACCATGAATCCCCTTATGAAGTCATGCGTGATGCTTCAATACATTGTTCATGGATTTTGATGCATCAATGATTTTCTTGTGTTTAAAGGCATGGTCTTTTTCCTTACAACATAATTCCCAAGGCCATGACATGTGCACATACTAGTCAAAACCATCTAATGGCACCAACATCCTCAATCATAGGATAATATTACTCTTAGGAAGCCATGTTTGTTTGGTGGAGGAAACCTTCATAGCCTTGGATTCCTAGAAGATTCCTTTAGGTCCTAAGATTTATGTCTCCTACATTGATCGTGTCAAAGGAACTAAAGACACAAGACTTGCATACATAGCGCCATGGATACCCTTGTGAAGTCATTCATGGTTATTTGAGGCATTGTTCATGGATATGTGTGCTTCAATGTATTCTTTAGGGCCTAAGACATTTTCTTCTTCCCTAGAATTCCATTCCTAATGCCCTAGGACACCTACATAAGGATATTTATTGTTTCCTATGACTCCAATTGAGGACTTGAGATCCATCCCACTATGCAAAAATGCTCAATTGTGCATATATCCAACTTTTATCACATATATCCACTTTAAAGGGTGTATTTTATGTTTCATGGTTTTGATCATTTCCCATTACGTTAATGATCTTATCTTAGTGTATAATCTTATCTTATTGAGATCCATACACGATCAATCCTAATCCGTCGTCGGGCTATGTCCTTCCTAGAATCTTTTTGTATGTGAATATTGGTTCATCGATTTTTGAATGAGATCTTGACACCATCCATTTCAGCTGTTAAACCTTAGTTCGTAAACATCATTTGCATCAATTATGAATCAAGTCATGAGTTTGAATACATCATATTTGAAACCATGAGGGGTCTATTCTTTTCTTCATGCCAAGCTTCCAAGGATGATATAAACCCTCAATGCCACATTCCCCTCGCCTTCACTCTGTGCTACCCTGCTAAAGTCCACGATGACAGTGTTGAAGACCACAATGCCAATAGTAGGAAATTGTGAGGGTCTGGTCTTTTATCCATGCAAAGCTTCCAAGGATGATATAAACCCTCAACACCACATTCCCATTGCATTCACTATGTGCTACCCTGCTAAATTCGACGACGACAAGATTGAATACCACGATGCCAATTGTAGGTAGTTTGACATGTTTTAGTGCCCACTTATGGATTTTTAGTTTTTTTTAAAGTGGTGTAAAATGATTTTTTTTCAAATTTTAATCTAAGGTGAATAGATGATAAAAAAATGAGTACTAAATGACACATGGATGGAATGCACACATTTTAGTTATTAGTTTTTCAAATTTAATGTAAAATGATTTTTTTCAAATTTTAATCTATGGTGAAGAGATGGATAAAAAGAGTGAGTACTGAACTGACACATGGATGGAATGCATGAAATATGAATTAAAATATTATCATAAGTATTTTTCTAAGGAGATGAATCAAATAGATTATTTGGCTTATCTTAGTCACTAAATGTAAAAAAAAATCACTTGTTGTAGCTTGTTTGAATGAGACTTTAAGGAAAATTGTTTCTATAACTTTCCATCTCCTAGTATGGTACACCATAATATGGATTTGTAAGATTAATCATTTGTGTAGAAAAATGATGAATAGATTTCTAACCCTTAAGAGAAATGATAACTTTTTCTTAAAGCTCATCAATTGCCATAAATAAATATTTAAGGGGGTGAGGAATGCTATTGAAAGTAACCTTACAATGATGTTAACATAGACAATGAACTACAACCAATTGTACTATTTTCCTAGGCATCATAACGGTGGCCCTTCAATGAATAACCAATAATAATGGAATTTCATGACATGAACATCTTATTTAGGAAACTCATATGGCCTTAGACCCTATGCGGCCTTAAAGTGCATGGTCAAAAGTCACCACACATACTTATAAAATTAATTTTGGCTTATATGTGTTGCATGGTCACCATTACAAGTTTTCATGCACCGATGATGGTTCTTGATGGCTTAAACATGGTCAAAGGAGACACACCGATTTCTTACGCTCTAAAAAAGGATTTTAGTGCTCATGGACCATACACTTTGTATGAAACCAACATGAAATCCTTGTAAAGAGAATGTTTGTCCTGCATGTATTGGATGTGCGTCCTTGTAATGAAGATGATTATTAAGGCCCTAGACGTCGTATTAGGAAGATCAATGTCTTAGGTTTTTGGAGGCTATTCTTGGAGTTATATGGGATGTTTTTTTGGACGCTAATTGGGGCGTTAATTTGGATGCTAATTGGGATGATAATTTTGATGCTAATTGGGATGCTAATTAGCGTCAACTTTTAAAATGGGATGCTAATTGGGATGCTAATTGGGACATTAATTGGGATACTGATTGGGATGCTAATTGGGATGCTAATTATCGTCCAAAATAGCGCCAATTTTTAAAAATGGATGCAAATAACGCCATCAAAAGCGCCATCCCGTGGAAAAGCGTCCACTTTGTCCAAAAAATGATGAAAAATACACTAAAAGTGATAGTGGATGGTAAAAAGGAAGCTAAAAGAGACGTTAATCATAGGGTTTTCTTGTAGTGGATATTATGTCCATGCCTCTTGTAAAGAGGTTGTAAAGGGTCGAAAGGTGGTAAGCCTACTAAGCAATGAAAAAAAAAAAAGTGTCAAAACTTGATCCACAATGAATCCAAAGAAGAATAATTGATAAATAACAATGATCCCTAAATCCAACTAATGAGCATGGTATTACACCCTAAAGAAGTTATGCACACAAGCAAGGAATAAGGATAAATGAGCTCTCAATATAGCAGGTATGTCTCACCTAGGAGAGGCCTAAGAATCCCATACACTATAAGAATAGGTGCATGACTAGTTATAGAGGCCTTCAACTTCAACATGTAAAGCAACTGTGTTGTCCGACAACTACCTGGTCGAGACACCCACATAATAATCTCTAGAAGTACCCCCTACGATACCTAGGGAAAACAAGTATGGTCACCTAAATATAATCAATTCTCAAGTGAAAATTCATAGGAATGATCCACCGTATGGGCAGGGTAACTAAGCTTGAAGCTCGAAAGCACCAAAGGTACCTTAAGAGCCCCATAATATGAATAGAATTTGTTAGCACTCCAGGACACTCTTCTAGGTTGCAGCTCGAAGATGCCTGGTAACTTAATTATTTTCTCAATGATGGGTAATATTGGATCAAAATGAATATCTAACTCACTGAATGGTATACTCAAGATAGTCTTAAGTACACTTAGAAAAAACAAGGCCTTCAAAAGCTACTGTCATATAGGTAATCGATAAATATGGATGAAGAAACTGACTTTATTAACCAGAACACATACATACAACCATATATATATGATGGGCCAATAAAACTAGTATGATTAGTTATGATCCTTTGCTCACTAATCGAATGGTAAGATGACAGTCACCAGTAGATTATGTAAACATAAATAAAGAACATATTTCCACTCATAAGAATAGAACAGAAATGTAAAAGAAGATCTGACAAATCACAATGAAAGAAGATTGCAATACTGAATATATTATAGAAAGTGTCTTTATCACAACAACAGTGTAGTTTAGAACTCCAAATCGACCTTTTGTTCTACAAAATTCATAGGCTTTATAGCCTTTACAAAATTATTCTGGATCCTGAAAATCTGGATCGAAATTGCTAAAAATAGACAGTCAAAAACAATTGCAAGAAAATAGGGAAAGATCCTATTTTGATGGTCAATATCCATATCTCAAAATATCTTCCTGATATTCGAAGTCTTTGACAGTTGCTTTGCATGTTGTAGAAATATTCCTTAATTTCTATCCACCATCTGGATTATGAGTGATTGCTTCAAGAGATTAATACAAGGTCAAGGTTGACCAAATCTGCCACCTATAAGAAAATCCACAGTTTGCAGCGCAATACACTGCAGAAAGTTGATTATGATGCCTTTAATTATTTTCTTATCATTATAAACCACCCTCGAGTCACCTGAATCAATAAAACTTGGATTTGTGCCTTTCTGCCCTGTTATGCACTTTCGGTGGCTAGAAGAGCCAAAATTCGAGCCTGTAAGTCACTGAAAGCTTTGCTTTCGGTTGCTAAAGATACCTGTGCAATCCTGATTAGCCACCGAATAGGAATTCTTCATAAGACTCCTTCGAAACTTCAAAATCGTATTTTCCAAGCTTCCTGGTCTTCAAGGCTATTCATTTAAGTTCAGGGCTGCTTTAAATGAGTTGTTGAAGTCAGTGTTGCATCTCTGTCTTCTTCAATTGCTCTCTATCTTCTATTAAGCGTCTTCTCTATGCTTCGAGTAGTTTCATTTAAACAATGGGTGCTCTCATTGGGTGATGGAGTCCATTATAATCTCTGTACAGATGACAGATCATAGTTATTTTAGAAAGAGCGTTCATACCAAAATCATGACACTTACTCTTGGCATTATTCTTGATGATGTCAATTTTGAGCATACTGGCAACTAGCAAATGTCTCTATAAGAAAACTTTATGTGATGTTTATATGTATGAAGAAAGTCGCAGTTCTCAGGATATATGGGCAGCCATCTTCTACCTGGAGGGAAACCACATGAATGTCATTCATAATTACTGAGAATTTAAAATATGGCCAGAAAATGGGTTTGATGTCAATGCTTCTAGTGTTAGGATCGAAACTTGCACGCATCTGCTTAGCTGGAAATTAATAGTTTTAGCTCGGATGAGTCACCTACCAAACATATACACCTGTAAGCTCGGCGACCTGTGATCTCTACAACTTTTCTTGAACATCTGAAGCATTAGATTTGTTATCAACAAACTTTCAAAACCCTACAGTTGTCACTTATTCAAACAATTCAAAAGATCTAACACCCAATCCTTGCTCCAAATCTATCTTTGCGCGCCATATGAGTTATCAGAGAAGCGATCTACAAAATCTTGGGTGGAAATTACATCTTGACACATACCGAATCATGTGGCCCTAAAACCTCTGGCACTTGGCATTTTAACTATGTTAACTTGTGGGTTATGAAGGACGTGTTGACCGCTTCAACCTTCCTGTGATTTCAGTGGCTAAAATACCCCTGAATTTCATGTTTAAGCTGCTAAAAGTTAGGATTTTTGGTGGCTAATGAACAGTTGAAATGTTCACATAAGCCTCCGAAACCTGAGTTTTGATTTTCTTTGGAGAAAAACAAAGTCCAATGTTTTTCAAACTTTATTACATACCTAAAGCTCTAAAAAATTAGCCTTAAAAATTTTTAAAAAGTTTTGCCTAATGACTTTCTACCTCTTAATAAAATAAATTTGACTAATTTATTTAAGGAGATAACATCTGGCTCCTACTCAGGGATGGAATCCTCCCTGTGAGGTTCCAAGAACCACAGATCTGATGCCTTTCCTGTAAAAAAAAAATCAAACCTATCTTCTAGTGTTCAATTGGGCATGGAGTCATCTGGCCTTTACAACTGATCCCCTGCAAACATGTAGCCTTCCTGTAGCTTGCTCTTCTTATTTAAGAAAACAACAACTGAACATAATCTATCTGCACGTATGAAAATATTATTCTACACACCTACTCCTACTTCTAACCATTTGACTGATGTTTAATCAAGTAAACTCATGCTTCCAATGAAGCCATATCAGAAACTGATTTGTTGAACCTATTCTTGATCTTGACCCAAAAAATAATGGAAGCCATGTCATGCAGAAATATAATTTAGAAAGATGGCAGAACTGTTCTTCGTTTGACAAAAATATTTTGATATTTATGTTGCTCATGGATTCCAAATAATGAACAAATGGGTCATCAAAATCATAAAAGAATACCTCTTTAAGCAATTGTTCCAACTGTCTGAGATGCTTTTGTTGATGGTTGTCTTCATTGGTCTTAATGTTGAATGTGGACTGCTCAACTTCTGTCAAAGAGTCATATAGGATGGACTGTTGATCTGATATTTTCAGCTCATCATCTTCCTCTTCATATCTGTTGCACTCCCCCTTTGTCTGCAAATCAAAAAACTGAGGGTTGCCCTTACTATCTACTGCATATTCAAACCTGTCACATGCTGATATAAAAATCTGTTCATTATCTTTTGGTTTTTCAAAGGGAACAAACTGATCTTCTTGACACTCTAAGTCAGTAGATGCATTTGGTACAATGTCAAAAACATCTACACCGTAATTAACATCCTGAATATCATTAATATATCGATCACAAAAATAAGTGTCCCCTATTGCAGCATACTCCTCATAACTATCATTAACCACAACATGCATGCATTTTTTATCATCCCTTTGCTGAAAAGTAGAACTAGATGAAAATTTAGTAGTCAACAACCCTTTATAAACCTCAAAATATTCTTCCTCATCACTATATTTATCAAATATGGGAACGTCATGATGAAATTATAATGACAGGGATGAAGGTTCTTGCATGAAATTATTAGCAATGGGATCTTGAAATAGATTTGGAAAAATATCAGCAGGTTCCTAATCATAATCATCTTTCTCATCCAAATTTGAAATATCATATTCACAAGGAGAAGGAGGATCTTCTTGATGCTTTAACTGGAGATTAGACAGTCCCTGGAAATCCTGTTCCTCCTGACTACTTTAACTTCCCTTGACATGCAAATCTGGAAGCTGTGGGCTAGTCTTTCTGGTTTCAACGAACATTTGACCAACATAAAGCTAATCATCTCCAAGTGTAGCTAAAGAAGATATTTCTTCAGATTCATAAAAATCAGAAATAGAGGTAATAGAGAAGCCCTCAGCTTCTTCATTACTCCTTTCTAACTCATATTTATGAGGAGGCACATCACAGTGAAGATCATTTGAAAGATGATGTAAATTGTGAGGAGAAGATTCTTGATCTCCATTTAGATATTCAACTTTAGAATGCAATTTATGTTCCTCACAGCAATTATTAAATAAGAACTCATTTGAAAAGTACATTTTGCAGTGATCATTGAATATTCTGTGAAAATCCTTTAATGATGAAATACTTGAAGGAGATAATGAGAAATACCATTTACGTGCATCACCATCCAATGAATGCATGAACATTTTCATGTGAACATCCTCGTGTTGTAGATCTAGTAGATCCATGCATTCATGGAACTTGATGAGGTGATCTGTAGGATTATCTTCTTTCCCATCTCTAAATACAGGTAGAAAATCTCCTCATTCTGACATATCAGGTACTGGATGTGGGAAACCAGGAACTGAAGAGAAGTCAAGAGGTGCAAAACTCTGAGCCAAAAGAGCAGCAAATGCTTTTGACATCTGAATATTGTGGAGTCTCCAGATAGATGATTACAACCAAGGTAATGTCCAAGATTTTTCTATCATCAAAGATGGATCTATGTCGTTCTCTCAGGGAAGCTGAGCTTCCATCTCTTCTCCCCAGCAATGGCGCCAAAATATTAGCACTCCATGAAACTCTTCTAGGTTGCAGCTCGAAGATGCCTGGTAACTTAATTATTTTCTCAATGATGGGTAATATTGGATCAAAATGAATATCTAACTCACTGAATGGTATACTCAAGACAGTCTTAAGTACACTCAAACAAAACAAGGCCTTCAAAATCTATTATCAGATAGGTAATAAATAAATATGGATGAAGAAATTGACTTTATTAACCAGAACACATACATACAACCATATATATATGATGGGTCAATAAAACTAGTATGATTACTTATGATCCTTTGCTCACTAATCGGATGGTAAGATGACAGTCACCAATAGATTATGTAAACATAGATAAAGAACAGAATTCCAGTCATAAGAATAGAACATAAATGTAAAAGAAGATCTGACAAATAACAATGAAAGAATCTTGCAATACTGAATATATTATAGAAAGTGTATTTATCACAACAAAAGTGTAGTTTAGAACTCCAAATCAACCTTTTGTTCTACATAAGTCATATGCTTTATAGCCTTTACAAAATTATTCTAGATCCTGAAAATCTAGATCGAAATTGCTAAAAATAGACAGTCAAAAATAGTTGCAAGAAAATATGAAAAGATCATATTTTAATGGTCAATCTCCATATCTCAAAAGATCTTCCTGATCTTCGAAGTCTTTGACAGTTGCTTTGCATGTTGTAGGAATCTTCCTTAATTTCTATCCACCATCTGGACTATGAGTGATTGCTTCAAGAGATGAATACAAGGTCAAGGTTGACCAAATCTGCCACCTGTAAGAAAATCCCCGGTTTGCAGCGCAATACATTGCAAAAACTTGATTATGATGCCTTTAATTATTTGCTTATCATTCTAAACCACCCTCGAGTCACCTGAATCAATAAAACTCAGATTTGTGCCTTTATGCCCTGTTCTGCATTTTCGGTGGCTAGAAGAGCCAAAATTTGAGCCTGTAAGTCACTGAAAGCTCTGCTTTCGGTTGCTAAAGATACCTGTGCAACCCTGATTCGCCACCGAAAAGGAAGTATTTATAAGACTCCTTTGAAACTTCAAAATCATATTTTCCAAGCTTCCTGGTCTTCAAGGCTATTCATTTAAGTTCAGGGCTGCTTTAAATGAGTTGTTGAAGTTAGTGTTGCATCTCTGTCTTCTTCACTTGCTCTATATCTTCTATTAAGCATCTTCTCTATGCTTCAAGCAGTTTCATTTAAATAGTGGGTGCTCTCATTGGGTGATGGAGTCCATTATAGTCTCTGTACATATGACAGACCATAGTTATTTTAGAAAGAGCGTTCATACCAAAATCGTGACACTTACTCTTGGCATTATTCTTGATGCTATCAATTTTGAGCATACTAGCAACTAGCAAACGCCTATGTAAGCAAACTTTCTGTGATGTTTATATGTATGAATAAAGTCGCAACTGTCAGGATATATGTGCAGCCATATTTTGCCTAGAGCGAAACCACATGAATGTCATTCATAATTATTGAGAATTTAAAATATGGCCAGAAAACGGGTTTGTTGTCGATGCTTTTGGTGTTAGGGTCGAAACTTGCACACAGCTACTTAGCTGGCAATTAATAGTCTTAGCTCGGATGAGTCACCTACCAAACATATACACCTGTAAGCTTGACAACCTGTGATCTATGCAACTTGTCTTGAACATCTGAAGCATTAGATTTGTTATCAACAAAATTTCAAAACCCTACAGTTGTCACTCATTCAAACAATTCAAAGATCTAACACCCGATCCTTGCTCTAAATCTATCTTTGCGTGCCATATGAGTTATCAGAGAAGTGATTTGCAAAATTTTGGTTGGAAATTACATCTTGACACATACCAAATCACGTGACCCTGAAGCCTCTAGCACTTGGTATTTTAACTATGTTAACTTGTGGCTTATGAAGGACGTGTTGACCGCTTCAACCTTCCTGTGATTTCGGTGGCTAAAATAGCCCCGAATTTCATGTTTAAGCTGCCTAAAGTTAGGCTTTTTCGGTGGCTAATGAACAATTGAAATGTTCGCCTAAGCCACTGAAACATGAGTTTTGATTTTCTTTGTAGAAAAACAAAGTCCAATGTTTTTCAAACTTTATTACATACCTAAAGCTCTCAAAAATGAGCCTTAAAATTTTTAATAAAGTCCTTCCAAATGACTTTCTACCTCTTAATAAAATAATTTTGACTAATTTATTTAAGGAGATAACAAAATCCTAGAGATATATTCAGTGCTCACTGAAGGTATTGGAGGGATATCTCCGCAACTGATGTGCGCTCTACCTCGTGATTGACTCTCGTGTAAGAGGAGCTTCCTAAGAACACCAATTATATCAAGGATTTCTTCTCTCCCTGATATAAATACCTAATTGTTTTTTTTTATAATCTTGTAGAAGTTTACTCACACAATCATATTCCAAGAATCTAAAACCAAAGCTTGTTTGTGCACCCTATAAAATGAATTTTTTCTAGTGAGTTTTAAATTAATCATTAATTTTATGGGTTGTCGCTTACTTAAGGGGATATGATCGTGCAACTAGTGATGTTTGAGACTCAAGACTTGTTTTCCAAATGAAAATATGGTATTCCACTAAATGGAATGCATAAAAAAAGTCTATTTATTTATAAATGTCAATGCAACCTTTCCAATATGAAGCCTAGACTAATTTCATTCAAATCAAAAAGACTAATGCAAGTGCTATTTTAGAGCAAAATGGAAGAATACAAATGAACATGCAAAGATGCAAATATTTTTGTATTTTAATTGTAAATAAATGAAAATTCAAGATAGAGTCACAAACTCTCAGACCATGCATCAAGCATAAAGAAGCAAGCAAAGAAAGACACTAAGAATTCATGACTCATACACTAAAAGAAAAACCAAAAATGGAAAAATGACAAGAACAAGATTTTTAAAATACTAAATGAGAGTTTCCAGTCACTATAAAATCATCCAATAAACAACATAAGGTCCCAAGAAGACTCAAAAACACTCACAATTCACCCAACAATAATTCCAACCAAGATACAAGCACGAAATTGAAATGTATGCGACTTTCTAGAGAACAACAACATATGTATGCGACCTACACAATGACAAACTGCATGCACATGCGACTAACACCATTGTGACTCATGTATATCGAGCAAAGAGGGAAAAAAAGAGTGAAGGAAACAACTCAAAGAGGTTGTCAATACTGACCGTAGGAATAAAAGAAACACAGGGACTCACCCTCTGCATTGTTCAAGTTTCAAGTTTTTCATCGCGGTCGCAAACTCTATTGACCGGTTCATTCTAATTGAGGACAGACATATGTTGGGTGCGTAATGAAAATTGTCGCGAGTGCTGGTGGAAATTGGTCCCGAGGGGGGTGATATTCAAGAATTGGAAGTTATTTGGAATGGGGGATATTTTTTCCAATGGTTGGACTACTAGAAAATTGCATTTTACTTCCATAAATGTCATGAGACGGGTCATGCGATATCAGTGTGTCCAAATAAGTCTTTTGGATTTGTGGAGCCTGTAGTTGGAGAATCCCTTGGAGAAGCTTTTGGACGAACTTGGAAATGTATTGTACTTCCCTATTCCATTGGACCATGGGTTGGCATCAAATTTTATAGGTAAGTTTCCCAATCTATCCCTGTTCTTTTGAAATTTCTTTTGGCTGAAGAAATATTAAGTTCCTTGTCGGTTTCCGGTGGGGAAGACTCGATATAAGTAAAGGGTTTGGCTTTAATATATTTTTTCAATTTTTTGAATGTGGTGGAGGACCCTATTTTTCTAGAGCCCCAGACTATTGTTTTGGAGGGTCATGATACTACTACTGGCCAAAAATTCTTGAGGAAACTCAAAAATCCTTTGATCCTACTACTGGTGTTAATTATGTTTGTCAAATAATTTATGAGGAAATACAAAAATCCCATGATCCTATTTTCTTGTACTCGTACTTCCCTCCATTGTCTAGTAAAAAAACTACTCCTCTTGGCATTATCATATCCACTTCTCCGATATATGACTCTGCAGATCCTTCCCTTGTCTCTTCCTTAGTTTCTCTAGAAAAAAAATGTACTTTGCCTATATACTCCATTGTGGATGCCGATAACTCGGGTTTCATTCCGATTTCATTCATCTACAATGCTAATGTTTCAATTCGAAGGACTAGAAAAGGAAGGAAGGGTAAGGGTTCTTATATGAAAGATCTGGGTACTGGTGGCACAAAGTCAAACTTTATAAACCCTAGGGTTTCCTCTCTTTTTAATAAGGGTTTGTTGAGGGTTTTTGTTTCTCCTCATAACTCTGAATTTCAGGATCTTAGAGATGACGCAACTCTCAAAGGAGTTACCTAATGAATATAGTGTCCTTAAAGTTCATAGGGCTAGGCAATGGCCAAAAAAGAGTTTCCCTTAAGATATATTTTTAGAATGTTCATCTCGATATCGTTCTTTTACAGGAGACAATGACAACATTTGTTAATGCATGCAATTATTTTTTGAAGTTAAATCCTTTGTGGGGAGTGTGTGCGTTGAATTCTTATGGATTGTTTGGAGGAACTCTTGTGGCATGGAACTCGATTGTAGCTTATCTAAAGGCTTATTCTACCGATCCAGGAATACTTGCTGAAGGATATTTCAAAGGGTTTAAGAATTTGGTAAGAATTTTAAATGTATATGGCCCATACCAACATAGGAAGGCTTTCTGGGAGCATGCTTCCTAGGTTGGTATCCTTTCCGATGTATCTTTGATACTACCAAGAGATCTAAATATCAATATGAAGACAGGTGAGACTTGGGGTATAGGGTAGGAAATAGATCCTTTATCAAATATTTTATGTGCTATGTTCAAAGAGGTGAGGATTTTGGACATCATCCCAAGGTTTCTTGTTCCTACATGGACTAATGGAAGGTGTGTCGTAAGGCTAGTATTAAAAAATGATTGCATAGGTTTTTCATTTCTGAAGAGTTATGTGATGCTTTTCATCGTTATCGTTCTTGGTCTTGTTCCACTAGCATATCTGACAAAAAATCCATTATTCTTCAATTGGATTTTGAAAGGAGGGTTATACATTATCCCTTTAAATTTAACCCTGAATGGTTGAAAGAATGATATTTCTATGATTTTGTTCATGAGAAATTGGATTTTTTGTCTAGATTATATCAATCTTCTCTATTGTATAGAATTGGAAACAAGTTATCCTTTTTAAAGGATGAGGTGAGAAAATGGGAAAAGGATAAAAATACAGAAAAGGATAGAGAGATGGCTCTGATAGAGGCAAAGATAGAGAAGATTTCTGGTAACATTGATGAGATTTTTTTTTCAATAGAAAGGAAAGAGAATATTATGAAACTTGAGGGAAACAAATCTGAGATTCTGAAGCTGAAGGAGGAAACATGGAGACAAAAAATTCGTGATGTGTGGTTGCAATCAAGGGATAATAATACAAAAACATTTCATTGGTATGCTAACCAGAGAATATTGAAAAATTCCATATGGGAGTTAAAGGGGGATCGGGTGAGATTTATAATTACAATAAAGCTCTAAAAGCTACTGTTATTCATCACTTTAAAGATATTTACTCTTAGAGTAATAGTTCAAATCTTGAAAATTAGTTAAATGTTATCAGAACTTGTCCACGTTATTTATGTAGGGAAGATGGTCAATCTATTGGTGCTCCCATTACTATGGAGGAGGTTAAGAAAGTTCTTACAAATTTCTCAAAAGATAAAAGTCCAGGCCTAGATGGGTGGACAGGTGAGTTCTACTTTCACTTTTTTGAGCTTTTAGGTAAGGAATTGACTGAGGCTATTGATGAAATGAGAAGGTTAGGATAGTTACCAGGTAATTTGAATGAAAAATATATTGCTCTAATTCCAAAGAAGGATAGGCCATAAACATATAATGATTATAGGTCGAAATATCTACATAATGTATTATACAAGATCATCACTAAAATAATATCTGATAGGATGAAGCCCATTTTGGGGATATTTATTTCATAGGAACAATTTGACTTCTTTCCAAACAGACAAATCTTGGATGTTGTCGAGATAGCACATGAATGCTTACACTCATTCAAGCAAAATAAATTAAGTGCTTTCATTCTTAGGATGGATCTTATCACAACTTATGACAGAGTTGATTGGACCTATTCAAGCTTCATTCTCATTCAGATTGGGCTTCCTACGGAGGTCACTAAATGCATCATGGCCTGTATATCCTTTTCTAGATTCTTGATTTTAACCAATGGGTATCCTACTTCTTTTTTCAGCAGGAATAAAGGTCTCGGGAAAGGGTGTCCACTTTCGCCTTATCTATTTATTCTAGTCATAGAAGGTATGAGTCTTCTAATTAACAAGGATAACGAACAAGGGATGATCAAAGGTATCAGGTTAGCTAGAACATTATCCATTATTCACTTTTTATTTGTGGGCGATGGCTTGCTCTTTGGTGAAGGTTCATTTATTGAATGGCAACATTATTAATCTATTATCAACATTTTATGTGATGCTTCATGTATGGCAGTTAGTGCATATAAATCAAATTTTGTGTATTTATATGATGATCCGAGTATTTATGATCAATAGCATTATTTTGTCCTTACCAAATGTCTGGTATTGATTGTGGCCTGTGGGCTTAAATATCTTAGTTTTTTTATTAAAACAAATGGTTATAAAAAAGTGATTGGGAATAGCTCATAATGAAAACATAGAGAATAATTGGTTCTTGGTGGTTCAAGTGGTTGTCTATTGGGGGAATATTTATTTTAGTTAGTGATGTCCTTCATAGTATCCTAATCTTATGGTTCTACTTGTTTATTGTTTCGGAGTCCATTGTAGTCGTGATTAGAAAAATATTTTCCATTTCCTTTGGGCTGGGAATTTGGATATCTCAAAATTTAATCTTACTTCTTGGGAGAGTATTTCAAAGCCTACACATCTGGGAGGATGGGGAATTAAAATCCTTTACTGGTTCAATTGGACATTATGTGCTAAGAGTTTGTGGCGAACTTTATTTGATGAGGGTCATTGGGGCATAATGGTGAAAGTAAAATATTTAAAATGTAATGCTTTGGTTCAATGGTTTAGATCCCCAGTCAAATGTTGCCTGAATGTTTATGCTATTTAGCCAAGTTTGTTGAAGGATTTGTTTATTATAAATCGGGCTATTTGTTGGTCTATTGGAAGGGGCACCCAATTTTTTCTTGGTTTTGATCCTTTCATTGGTATGCTAGATAATTATAATCTCTCTTTTGAGCTTATTGTAGAATTGCACAGAAGGAACATTATGGTCCTTAAATAGGTGGAGAGAGGACAAAATACAAGAGAGTCTTATTGGTTTTTATCTAGATATTTAAATTTGACGAGAACTTGGGAAGGTGAATGGAATAATTATGTAGACAAGTTGAATCAGGCCAGGATTATGTTATCCAATACTAAAGATAAATTGTTGTGGAGTTATAATAAGAGGAGTGGTGTTGTTAATGCTAATTTGGATTATAATATGATGACAAAAGAAGGAATAGAGGATAGATCCCGTTGGAGTACGAAAGTGTTATGTTGTTGGTATTTTTCTCTCAAAATTAAATGTTTTTCTTGGTTGCATTTTAACTTAAATATTTAAACTTGTGACTCTCTTCAAAAGCGAGGTATGGTTTGGCCTAGAGTTTGTTTTCTATGCAGTTGTGCATTGGAATCTATCGATCATATATTCTGCAATTGTCCTTTTTTCAAGGATGTTTGGATAGAATTGGGTACGTGTCTTCATTTTTTTATACTTGAAAAAGACATAGTTTAGAAGATGATATCAAACATTTGTTTAAGAACCAAAAGAGATATAAATTTTGCCTTTCATTATGATTTGGGAAGAGTGGAATTCCAGAAATAGGTTCTCTTCCAGGATATAAGACCATCTATGGTTAATGTGTGAATTAAAGTGGTGTCCTGTTTTTCTGAATTTGATAAGGTAAATAATTTAGTTGTTTCCAGGACTATCACTCCTCTTGAGTTTGAAGACAACTTGGCCATTGGCTTATTTGATGGGGTCGAACAAAAAGGGATGTGTGGGGTAGGAATGAATTTTAGCTAAGTGAAGTACATATGTTTAAGACCTAGATGGGTGTTGGTAGGGGTACAAATACTTATGCGGAACTTCTGTTGTTGTGGGGTTTACTCTGGTTTGCAAATAGAATTATTTATCATTCTATACAGATAGTTAGGGATTCCAAGACCATAATAGATTGGGAAAGAGGAGTCACTTATCTTCACTCTTTGATATTGGATCATTAGTTGATAAGGGTAAAAATGTTGATCTCATATTTTTCTTTTGTCTCTTTTAAGCATGTATACAGGGAATTCAATGATGAAGTGAACAGGATGTCCAAGTTTGTCATTGGCGATATGGATGGTAGAATTTACTTTGAGGAATTCAAAGTTGGAGGTCTTAGTCCCTCTAGTATTATGAGTATTTTTTTATGATGTCTAGTTATGTTATCATGCGGTTGGTTAGTAGCGAGTCTATTATAAATTTGTAGTTGGGAGGATATATGTATCTTTTTTATTCAATGGTCCATTATTTTCTTTTGGGTAGGATTTCTGGAACTGAGTTTTGTTCCAGTTCTTTGTCTTATTTGTATGAGATATGTGGTGGATGATGGACATTTCTCATGAATGTTTTGATGTTAGTTGGTTAGAGAAGATCCTATATTCTCTAGAATTTTTGGTATATTGCTGGTAGCAACTTTGATTCCATGGAACAGCAAGTTGTTGTTTTTTTTCGGTGTGAAAAAAAAAGATCAATGGAAATTGTATTAAGGGAAGCATGGTAATTGTGAAATATATGAGGTTATTAAAAAATATACATTCATATATAGACATTTATAATTGTGTATTGATTTTATAATTTCCTATCCATGTTGTAATTTGTGATGACTATAAATAAATAAACATTGTACTTAATAAAGAGATTTTTTGAATTAATACATGTATTGAACTCTTATGTGTATGGATTAGAAATAAAATTTTGTGTGAATTCATGTAGTTAAGTGACCAAATTCAATTTGCTCATGAATGTAGGTTTCTAGGATGTTCATGATATTAATCATGTAAGATTGATTCTCATGTGATACATTATAGATGTATGTAAGTTGCTATGGAATGTCGTAAAATCAAATTAAATGGGAAAAGAATAATGCCTTACAAAAAAAACTGATCACCCTAACAGGATGAAACACCATTTCTATAACGTTAGAAATTAATGAGCTTGTAACTTACTACATCTTACAATAATGAATTGACTTTCCATTTCCACTATTATAAGATGAAAAACAATCAATATAATTAGAGATTAAAGATAACAATAATAAAATGATACATCAACACTGTAAATGATGAAATGAAACATGCAGATATCACTCTTTGTTTACATCACCCTGATTATCTTCCTTACTTGGCATGATAACACTGTTGTTCTAAGAAATATGTTTTGATCTAGGGTCGTGTCTTAATACAAACCACCAATCCTTATCCAACACATCTAGTTAAAAAACACTTGGTTGTTGTGTTTTAGGAAAACATAAGAATCCTTATTTTCATCCCAAATCTTTCTAGAGTTGATACATATCATCCCACTATCACGATATTCCTTTAAATTACTTTGGTAACGACGAGATGCATCGTATTTCTCTATGACTTGGTTAACAAGCCAATTTGTCGGGATAGATCATTGGAATATTTTCTTTTAAATGATCAGGATAAGGCATGTTTATACCATTCATCCATATTAATTATTTCCTATCAATGTTCCATTTACTCCTCTTCTCTTCATACAATGTGAACCACGATTATGTTGCCTCAGCATTGTAAAGAATGGATTTATTAATGGCATCAATTTATGAATTCATTGTTGCATTCATAAAATCAAATTCACATATAATATGTAATATGAGATCAAATATAGATTATGAGGTTCAATGTGAATAGTTACTCTATAGGAATTTGAAAAAAAAAAGCGGCTTACTCTTTATCATGCACCTTTTTTCGTTCATTTGGAGTAGCTCCCCTTTCCTTTTGTCATCATCCCTTTGGTAATCCCAAATCAATGCGCCTGGTGTGTGGTTAATTTGCTTGATGTATTCACTGGCATAATAGAATGACTCGTATACTATGTACCCCTCTATTAACAAATCTCTTCAATTTTTTCATGTATCTATCCAAGAATAACATCCAACGACATCAGAACACCTCGAATAATTCAACCTCATCAACTAGGTGAATTGGAAGATGAACATGCAAGTCTATGAAACTCTTTGGCAGTTCCTTCTCAAACATACAAACAATCTCACCTATATCTTGACTCCATCGTGGAATGCTAGCCATATGAATCTCCTTTGATGTGATCCAACATACAAATGTAGATAATATAGATATGGCATGTCATATGTCCTTAGGGAAGTCATGGTTCAAACACCCACGCATGAGCATCAATCATCAACCATGTGTCATAAATAATGCTCCACTTGGTTTGCATGAATTATTTCCATGCTTGACTATGCATTGTGTTAAGCCCTAAATGTGTCCCATTCCCCCCCCCCCTAAATTGAGCACTTTCTATTAGTATAGGTATATTATTGATGTTGGATTGAGTCAATTAGCGGTATTTGTACCTCTTTGTCTCATATATATATCAAGGAGATCACCTTCTCATTTGAATCATCTTGTCATGTTTTATGTATTTAGTACATTGTATACGGAGGTTTCCCCCACAAAGAGGGTTAATATTCATCTATTTTATTTAGTATTAAGGAGTGTATTAATATTTCTTGTCTATTTATTTTCTCTTTGGGAATTTGTTGCATAACATTTTATAGCAAATCTTGGACGCTTCCAAAACTAGTCATATTGGAATTTTCACTATAACATATATTCTACAAAGTTTCAAATAGTGAAAATTGGAGGGGACGTAGAGCACAAAACGAAGTACTTGTGATAAAAATTTCATATCTTGGTTCTCTATAATTTTTAATATATAATATGTGAAAGTTAGGGTTTCTGACTAGCCAAAAAACTAGTCTAAAAAAGGTATCCTTGGAAAAATTGTTATATCTAGAGCTTGCGAGATCCAAATTGAGTAATACCTATTGAATAAAAATTAAGATAACCGTATGTTTGTTAGTGATTTTAGAATCATATCCAAAAAAATTGGACACATGGCAATCCATACACTTTCTCTCTTCTGAAAGGGCAAAAAATAACAAGTTTTGGGAAAATTTCCATAACTTTTTATTGGCACGTCAGAATTAGGTTGTACTTATGGAATTGAAGAGAAGCCATAGTAGGATAATGAAGAAAATAGTTTCACAATCATGGGGTCCTAAAGTTTATATTAACATCAATTGGAAGGTTGGCTAGAAAATCAATCTCCAAATTAATGTTTTAAAAGGTACACCATTTTAAATTTGAATAACTTTTAGTAGAAGGATATGTTTTGGGTGATCTCAAAGGTGTGATAAAGATTGTACATATATATTTTTATTGTTACACATGGAACCAAAATTTTGTGTAAAAAATCACACTCCTATCAAACCACCAGAAGGTTCATCCTTGAACCATGACAAAGGTGAATACCTATATTTTCAGGTGTCAAAGTTGGAAGATCTAATCAAAGGGACTATGAAAACAATTGATTTAGTTAATTTATAGAATAATATGGAGGAAAGGATGGGAAATATGGAGATTAAGATGATGGGACATATGGATAATAAGATGGAGGAAAATATGGAAAGGATTACTAAGCTCATACAAAATCTCAAGGAAAATATCCCTAAAGGTGATGATGTGTCCCAAGGTACTCAAGAAGATAAAGATAGTATTCGTGTCGAAAAACCTTCCAATAATAAGCATACTTCAAAAGGATTTGATTATAATAATGGAAGTAATCAAGGATGGTCCCCAAGGGGTATCCAAATCCCTAAGATTGACATGAGGAAGTTTGATGGAAAGGACCCCGTAAGATGGATTTTCAAGATGGAGTAATTCTTTGATATAAACCATGTGCCAAATATACTAAAGGTAACTATTGCATATTTATATTTAGAACTTGAGCAGTTTGTGTGGTACCAATGGCTTTTTGAACACAAAAGGAAATCCATTATCTCTTGGTATATTTTCACAGAAGCCTTTGATATCATATCATGATGATATTAAGAGCAATTACTTATTTACCCAATTGATAGATCTAAGGCAAAAGGATCTAGTAATCAAGCACATTCAACAATTTCAAAAGTTGAGTCTTAGAGTGGAAGGAATACGAGATGATAAATTCATGGATCTCTTTATTGGAACCTTGAAGGATAACATTCAACATGAGGTGTGTCTCTTTGAACCAATATCCTTATAGAAGGCTTTCATTTTGGCAAGGAAGGTTGAAAGTAAAAACATGGTGATTGCTACTAAAAGGACCACCTCTAACACCTATAGAGAGAATAATGTTCCTCCTTCTAACCCACCTCAACCAACAAGTTTGACACCTCAATAAATGGATGAAAGAAGAGAAAAAGGTCTATTATTTAATTGTGACAACAAGTTTAGTAAGGGGCATAAGTGTGGTGAGAAGAATTTATTCTACATATATTGTGAAGAGGAAGAAGCAAAAGAACATGAACCATATCAAGCTGAAGAAATACAAGTGATTACTCCCACCATATATTGTCATGCATTGGATGGAATTAACACTCCTCAAACTCTCAAGATTGAAGGATATATAAAAAATAAAAAGGTAACAATGTTGATTGATTATGGTAGTACTCATAATTTCATTCACTGTAAATTAGCCAAAGTTTTCAATTGATTTATATATCCAACACCAAGGTTTCAAAATATTGTAGATGGAGGAACTATCAATTTCTTAGGGAAATCCCATAGTATGAATATTACTATGGGGAAATATGTATTGAATATTCCAATGATTTCTATCCCAATGGGTGGTGTTTATGTTCTCTTATAAGTTCAATGTTTACAATCATTGGGAATAGTGGAATCTTATTTTCAAGAAATTTTCATGAAATTTTCTTGGGAAGGAAAAGTATTTGATGTAATGGGTATCACAAGGGAACCAAGAAAGGTGATAAGCTCCAATTGCACAATGCTCACTAGAGGTCCAAACATCTAGTCCTCCTATTCCTCTAAATATCCAAAGGGTCATTGATAAGCATTTCAAGGTATTTTAATATATTATATGAATGTATTCCACCTACTCTATATCATGATCATGTTATTCACTTGATTCCAGAAAGTGTTCCTCCTAAAATCATACCTTACAGATACGCTTATGGATAGAAGATCAAAATTGAGCTTATGTTAGAGGCTGGCATAATTAGGCATATCCAAAGTTCTTACTTTGTACTAGTGGTAATGGTACACAAGAAGCATGGCCCATGGTATATGTGTCCATATTATATAGATCTCAATGAACTCACCATTAAAGATAAGTTTATCATTCTTGTCATACATGAATTGTTAGATGAACTACATGGAGTAATTTACTTCACAAAGTTGGATCTTCATTCAGAGTATCATTAGATTAAACTGAAGGAAGAAGACATCCCATGAATAATGTTATGAACTCATGAATATTATTATGAATTTCTAGTCTTTCCTTTTGGCCTTACGAATACACCTTCCACATTTCAAGGTTTGATGAATTCCATTTTCAAGCCCTTACTTAGAAAATTTGTGTTAGTAGTTTTTGATGATATATTAATATATATCAAGTCTCGGGAAGAACATGTTCAACATGTTGACAAGGTTATACAACTACAAAAGGAGCAACAACTATATGCAAAAACTTCTAAATGTTTCTTTGGGGTAAAGGAGGTAAAGTATTTGGGTCATAATGTATCTCATCAAGGTGTCAAAGTAGACCCTAACAAAATTAAATCCATGATGGAATGGATGATTCCCAAAACCTTGAAGAATATTAGAAGATTCTTCAGTTTGATAGGGTACTACCGCAAGTTTGTTTGCACTATGGAAGAATAGTAGAACCTCTAACAACATTATTGAAGAAGGATTTGTTCTCTTGGACTGTATAGGACCCACAATATTTTGAACAACTTAAAGAAGCAATGTGGAAAGCCCCTGTCTTGACCACACCAGACTTCACAAAAAACTTTATTGTGGAATTTGATGCCCCGTGAAATGGAATTGGTGTTATTTTAATGCAAGAAGGAAGGCCCCTGGCTCTTGAAATCTAGCCAATAATGGGAAAGAACTTACACAAACCCATTTATGAGAAGGAAATAATGACAATGCTACATGCACTTAAGAAATGGCATCCTTACCTAATACATAGGAATTTCAAGGTCAAAACAGATCATGATAGTCTTAAATACTTCTTGGAACAAAGACTATCTTTAGAAGAGCGACAAAAATGGGTAACCAAGGTGTTAGGATATGACTTTGAAATTGTTTATAAAAGGGGAAACAAAATATGTTGGAAGATGAACTCTCAAGAAAAGATGAGGATGTTGAGGCACTACTTTGTGTTATTTCTATTATACAACCCAATTGGATACTAGAAGAAATGGAAGAATGGAAGAATGACCTATTGGTGTGGATGCTCATTCAAAATATACAAAGAATCCGAGTGTATCAAATACGTTTGTGTCAAGAAATGATTCATTATATATATATAAACTCCCAAGTCAAACACAAGGTCCTTTTGGAATTGCAAACCTCTCCTATAGGATAGAACTTAGGGTTCCTAAAAAGCTACCATATGGTCAAGAAGTAATTTTTTGGGAAGGTAATATGTATGATTTTCAAAGGTTTGTGGAAATGCTTTTGGTTTTCCAACAAAATAAGGTTGAAACAGTTAAGACCCAAGTCTTTTGTAACCATTAGGCATGCCTTTTCAACTTTGGGGGAAAGCATTAATGGATTTTATCACATATCTACCAAATCATAAGGGAAGAATGTTATTATAGTGGTTGTTGATAGACTCACCAAGTATGCACACTTTTGTGAACTCTCTCACCCTTTTAACTCAAGTATAGTATCTACAACATTCATGGAAACTGTTCAAAATATACATGGAAACCCGAAGGTTATTGTAAGTGATAGAGATCCAATTTTCACCGGAAAATTTTGGACTAAATTATTTTCTTGTTTGGGTACTCAATTGGCTCACAGTTCATTTTATCATCCTCCATCTAATGGGAAAACTAAGATAGTGAACAAATGTTTGGAAGGCTATCTTCATTGCTTTGCATATGATAAACGAACATAGTGGGTGAAATGGTTATCTTTGGCAGAATGGTAGTACAATACTTCCTTCTATACATCATAAAAAAGGTCCCCTTTTATGGCACTTTATGGGTACCAACCTCCATCTATCACATCTCCCCTAAAGGGAAAATATAAAGTTCAAGCTATGGAAGATCATCTCAAGCACGAATAAGAAGTTCTCTAGATATTGAAGGACAACCTGGTCATATAAAAAAATAGGATGAAGCAACAAGCAGATCAAAATCGTAGTGAAATGAGTTTTGAAGAAGGGGATTGGGTAGTTTTGAGTCTACAACCTTACAAACAAATGACCTTCAAGCAACTAAATAAAGACAATAAATTAGCACGCAAGTACTATGGTCCTTATAATATTTTGCAGAAGATCGGTAGTATGGCCTGCAAATTGGAGCTCCCTTCATCTTCAAGGGTACACCCAATTTTCCATGTTTCTTGCTTAAAGAAGGTAATATGAGCCAAGATTCCAAATCAAACTATCTTGTCAGGGCTTAATGAAGAAGGAAAAGTCTTATCAAAACCTGAACAAATCATTGGAACAAGGGCCAAACAACTACAAAATTGGGCTATTACTGAGTACCTCATCAAGTGGAAGAACTTGCCAATATAAAATTCAACATGGGAAGACGAGTCATTCATATAGAAGCATCCACAACTAACCAAGCGTTGAGTACAACACTTGTTTGAAGGGTAGGGGATGTTAAGCCCTAAATTGTTGCTTACCACCCTCCCCCCCCCCAAAAAAAAAATTAGGCACTTGATATTAGTATCGTTATATTATTGATGTCGGCTTGAGTCCATTAGTAGTAATTGTACCTATTTGTCTCTTATATATATCAAGGAGACATTTTCATTTGAATCATATTGCCTTGTCTTGTGTATTTAGTACATTGTATAAGGAGGTTGCCCCCTTGAAGAGGCTTTCTATTCATTTATTTTCTTCATTATTAAGGCATAGATTACTCTTTCTTGTCCACTTATGTTCTCTTAGAATATTTCTTGCATAACACATTGGTTTGGAGGGATTTTAAGACTTCCATGTCAAATTCCATAGCCATTGCATCCCATTTTTTCTCTCGAAACCACCCATTTCCCTTCTTCCTCTCAACATCCATATGCATTTAGATCTCCATCCACTTCCCTTTTGGTTCATAAGTATCATAATGTTGAGGTCAAACTAACAAGGCCCACTGAGTTTGGAATCCTATTGTTATTCTCAACAATGCATGTTTGCACAATTTTTTGTTTGTTTGTTAGATATACTCGTCACTTGGAGCCAGTGCATTTCAATTATTGGCTAAGAAACCGCAACCTAGGGGCATTTAATCAATCCAAGTCACCCAAGGATTGCACCCGGCCTAGTTCACACCAACCCTTAACATGATTGTATTTTTTTGTTTCTCCTCCCAACTAAGTCACCCCTAAGGGTATTGAAATCAAGTCGCCTTGCAAACAAAACCCACACCTTGACCGTGTGAGCTAACGGGAATTGACGTGTTTGCACAATTTGGAGAAAATGACAAGTGCAAAAAATATGTAGAGGAATTCGATCACAAAGAGAAAATTTAACTTCATCATGGTGTTTTGATGCATTTTTTCTCCAAGCTAACTCTATCAAAACGTTACAAAAAAATGGTTTACACTCTCTTTGTTTGACTACCTTTAAGAAGGATATGTCATTGAAGACAAAACCAAGCAAGAAGATTGCATTCCTATGTTTTGTTTCTACATGTATATTTAACACAAGTCCCATCACATTTTCACTTATATATATTTCATTTTTTCCCCTTTTCCATAAAATAATCTCAAAAAAGAGATATTAGCATTGATGAATAGTATATTTCCTTCCAATAATTTATATGGCATGTGTATACATAGAATTGAGGTGAATTTAATCAACTAGCTTTAAATTAACAGATTTCCAAATTTCTTGCATGAAGTCTAGCAAGTTGTGTGGCCCGAGAATATATACTTACATGTATGGAAAATACTATGGTATGATTCTTTGCATGTATACTCATTCAAATATTTAAGGCTTTGAGCAAATCTCTTTTCCCAAAGGAGGTACAAAAGGAGAAGATTAGAAGAGGAAGTAGAAGATGAGGTTGTTTGGTGTTAGAAAAGGTTGGTTACTGTAACTATTGATTTACAAGTGTGACTTTGATTTAAGGCTTTGGCGACGAGAGTCGATGACCATGAAGGTTTTTTAGAAAATCTGAAGCTTTGTTAAAGGAAGTGATGCATGAAATGCCTTTGAGCAATACTACTTCAAAACTTAGGAAAAATAGAAATAAAAAATAAAGCATTCAAATCATTGCCCAAACTAATAAGATTGATTAGAAAATGTCAAATTATTGTCCAATGAATCTACTTTATATGACAATTTAATTCATGATAAATTTAATTATAATAATTATAACTATAATTATTATAATTATATGAATAATTTATAGCTAATATTTTTATCATATAGTCTTCCTATATTACATCATAAGGTGTTTTCTCTATGGTGAGTCCTATGTTTTTTCCAAGCTTGCGGTCGTTGAATGTGTTAGATGACCATCCAAGCATCGCCTGAAATTAGATCATCGTTTAAGAATGATGCTTCAAATCAGGTCATGTCTAGGGTAGGTTAGGTGGTAAATGGTTATGGGTCTGACTTTGTCACATCATTTTTGGCAATGTCATGGTAATGTGCTTCTTTATGGATTGTAAGTTCCCATATCATGTTACACCACCAAAAATGAGCTTATTATCGTCCATCTCCATTATCAAAATACATAATAAAAAAATTATGTCATTTGCATCTCCATCATTATCAAGCAGTTTTTTTTTAAAGTTCGAAATTTCATTAAACTGAATGTAATATATAAAGCTAAAAAATTTCAAAAGAGTAGCATTATGAGCCTATATGACACTGTTTAATTTGTTAAACCTATTTTGAAACTAAGGATGTACATAAAAGAGAGTGTCTAAATAAGAAATATAACCTATGTCAACACCAGAAGATTCACGAACATAAATAATCATCATCAAATATGAGGGTGGGAGAAGAGACTGGTTGGGTGACACTTGGAGGCTCGGACTTAACCGACAAAGAGAACCTTTTTGAAGATGGTCATCTACACAGTAGCAAATTGAGCAAAGAGGAGCTGCGTTCGGAAATTAGAGATCTCGACGTTTCGATCCCTACTCTGGGATCATCATCAGGAGACAATTAGAAGCGTGAGGAAATGTGTAAGATGCCCGAGGAGTTAAATATGGATCAGTATGTTTTAGGTAGGAAAGGTAATAAACAGGTCGGTTTAGTAAATCTTAAAATTAAAAGTTTTAATTAACTTACTTTAGAAAAATTTTGAGATAAAATTAAAATTTTCCTTAAAAACCCTAAAAAAAAATTTCAATCCCATTTTTGGAAAAATTTTAAACAAACAAAATTAAAAAATTTAAGATTTACTAAACCTACCTGTTTATTACCTTTCCTACCTAAAACCTACTGATCCATATTTCACTGCTCGGGCATCTTACACATTTCCTCACGCTTCTAATTGTCTCCTGATGATGATCCCAGAGTAGGGATCGAAACGTCGAGATCTCTAATTTCCGAACGCAGCTCCTCTTTACTCAAAAAGAACCTTGTTGACTGCCTTGAGGCAAAGGCAGAGGCAGAGGGACTCAATGGAGGTGCCCTCCAAAATGTCTTAACCATCAATTTATTTTGTGTCTAAAGCGATAATATTTTATTGATTCGCTCATCAGCCTCTAACTGGTCATGGTCATGGGCCAGCCTCCTCATCCAATTCTGTAGACGAGTAATAGGCGGCTACGCCTTGAGGATCTTCTTGAAACTTTCCCTAGAGTTTGAGTGTACCTAGTGGAACCCAAATCCTCAACTATATATGCACGCAATTCCTCATTAACTGCTCTCATCTCGGCCTTCTTCCCTGACTAGCTACAAAGGCGATTCAGTTGCTACTCAAAGTAACATTGAGAATTCTTCATTTCCTTATAGGTATGTGCCGAAGACTTTACCGGAGACTTTACATTGCTATGAACCATTGCTCAAGGAGGGTTCAAGAAAATACCAGACTAAGGAATGCTTACTATAGACGAAGGGGTTCAAAATAGAGAGCACATGAAAGCAATGCGATGAATTTTTTCCACCAAGGAAACTACCAAAACCGTACCTGCGAATGTGCATACCATACCATACCATATCAACCAAATAAGCAACCATACCATATCATGATGTAGACACCCAGATAGTAAAGTAATGGATAGGATGCAAATCATTTGTCATGAATACTCGCACTCAGGAGGAGCAGGCGATCGACGAGAGAACCCACGATCGCTTGTACGAGGACGAGACACCAGAACTGAACATATTGTTGAGAAGGAGGCTCGTAGTCCAACCCACTTTGGGGACTCTCCTGAATGCATGCCATTTTGCAGTGTCTGCCCTCAGCTTGCTCGCATGCATGTCATTTAAAAAGAAGAAAACTAAGTTGTTTTTGTCTTAATTTGATGATAGGTTAATAGTTGAAATTGTAATTTTGGTCGTTGGAATTGCACTTTTTTTATTGTAAAAATTGATTTAACTATTTCAATTACTTAAGCAAACCAAAATTGAGATTTCAACAATTTCTACCAAATTTTTAAAAAAACCCACTAAAATCTAAATACAAGACATAACCACGTGGCTTGGCTTGGGTGCTTGAGGAGGAGCGCGCCCGCCCTGGAGATAATTAATTGTAAACTGATTTGACTGTCGTGCAGAATTTTCACATGGTTGGTATTATTCAAGTTATTTTGCTTATGCTCCTATAATACCCCTTAATCCTATGCTCACCTGGGAGCAAATAACCAAACCAACCAGCTTTAGGGACAGGTCTACTTTAAATCAATTATAGTTCCTAGCTATATGTGTAAGTGACACAACTCATGCTTTCAGGTTCAATCCATTCGATGTTGTCTACATTCTATGATTGGATTTTTAATCGTCCATCGATGCCTTCTTGGATTTCTAAATTTCTTAGTTCGATTTCACCAATTCTCCCTATCTCACATTAACAAATTAACAAGTATGCCTCCTCACGATGGGCAAATCAAAATTGACACATTTGTTATGCAAAGAGATATTGAATTGGAGATGTTTTGAAACAAGTATTTTGGACAAGCTAATCCATAGAATCGGGATCATTGCCACAACAAACTCCTTCGCTTCTTAGTAATTCTCATCGAATACACATTCGAAGACACATATAGAATTTTTCAATCACTTGTAATGGATTTCCTCACCTATTTAGACATTTTGTAGCTTGAAGATTTTTTCAGCTCTAGTTTTCTGACTACCTATTGTTAGATATAATGCAGCAAATATATTCGTATGTTTTCTATATCTAGGTTTCTTGTTCAAACAACTCCTATGCTGTAGGATCTGATCCACATTTATTGGATCTAGATTTGCTTATCTCTTAGCTATATATGTAACCTTTATTCCTTAATACAATTGAGTTTGAGTGTTTCTCCTCTTGTCTATCTGAGCGAGCCTTTGTGCTCTGTTGGTTTCCTCATTGGTTTCTTTAATTTGGTATCAGAGCCAAGTTGTGGGTTGCTGTAAGGAAACCAGAAATTGTTGTGAGTGTTCCTGTGTGGAGAAGCTCCTTGGCTGACTGCCTATTTGTGGTAGAGAAGAAAAATAGTTGAATTTTAATTCTGAGCTTAAATTGCCGACCTTAAATTCTTGAAGGGAGAGTTGGTTGCAGGATAATTGGGTGTGAGAATTTTATTTTGGATTGGAGATCGCTGCTCACCGCTTCCACCGCTTCATGAGATCACAGTAAATTATTTTTGTTTACAGAGCTAATTATTTTTGTTTCCACGTGATTCTCCTCATGTGTAAATTTTTTTTATTCTGCCAAGGTGAAGCCCGTGTCCAATGTTAGAAGTTTTCTCCTTTCCATGTAAAGTTTATATCGCAATAAGCAACGTGAATCTGTGTTAAAGAAGAGGGCTCAACCTCTGAAATTTCTCCCTCAGCGATTTCTCTTTCTCCCTCACGATCTCTCCCTCAGCGTGAATCTGTGTCGACGCACTTGCTGAGAGAGGAGTGTGCATTGTAGGCGCATCCAACAGGGAGAGATAGAGTGTTGCCGGCGCTTCTAGAGAAGCTACTTGTGTGCCAACAGCGCCGAGGAGCAGAAGGGAAGAAGCGTCGATATGCCCTCCCTTAATCAATATTTTGTCAGCGCTGGGTCAGGCCAACGCAATGAGCGTTGGGTTATTTATCAAGGAGGTGAGCCAGAATTTTTGTTTTCTTATTCAGTCCAGTTGAAATTATTTTCCTTCAGATCTATAAAAATGGTGGACATGTCTCTGGCCGATTTATATATTACTAAAGCATCAAAATTGACTGGGGAGAATTATGTAAATTGGAAATTCAAGCTAATTACTGTACTTGAATCTCTCGATTTATGGCCAATAATGAAAGGGGATGAACAAAATCCCGCGGATCCTTTGTCAATCTCATATTGGAATGGAATTCATGGGAAACCCAAGCAAATGTGTTGATTCGTATGTCTGTAAAAGACAACATAATATCTCACATCAGAAACTGCAAGACGTCCAAAGACACATGGGACAAACTAAAAGGTTTGTATGAGACGGCTGACTCTAATAGAATTTTGTTTGTAAAGACCAAATTATTGTCTATCAATATGGATGTGAATGAAACTATGAATAAATACCTCTCTAGCATCAAAGACTTCAGAGATAATCTGGGTGACATAGGTGAAGAAGTATCTAGTACTGGTCTGGTATCTATCACATTAAAAGGTATTTTTCCAGATTACAAAGTGCTCATCTCAGCTCTTGCAGCAAGACAGGCCCCTCCTACATTTACAGAGCTCGGTGGAATCCTAATAAAAGAAGAAGAAGAAAGGATGAAGATGTATGAGCCTGAATCTCATACTTCAGATCAGGCATTGATGGAAAGAGGCAGATACCCACACAGAGGGAATCACTGGAATTCACACAGAGGCAAGTTTCGTGCAAGACACAGGGGTATGTCACACAATGACTCTAATGCTAATAAAGAGGTTGTATGCCATTATTGTGGCAAATCAGGTCACGTAGCTAGAGATTGTCTTAAAAAGATAAAAAATGACTCAAATAACATATACAGAAAACATAATGGAAATTATGTTAGCAAAGACACCCCTGATGTCAATGGATTTAAAAACCTAAGACTGTTTATATATGAACATGCTTTGTATGTTGAGACAGATGATGAAAATGCATGGTTCATAGATTCGGGTGCATCTGCCCATATGTCCTGTAATAGAGATTGGTATGATGAGTATTATGAAAAGTCTAATGGCACACACATCTATCTAGGTGATAACATGTCTCATAAAGTCCTAGGTTATGGAGTGATAAGTGTTAACCTACCTGATAGACAATTTAGACAGATACATAATGTGATGTATGTTTCAGGAATAAAAAAGAAGTTAATATATGTTTCTGCTATCATCGATAATGATATGAAAGTTGAATTTGATAAATATAAGTGCCATGTGAAAGTTGTCCAAGATCATTACAGGGTTATAGCGATAGGATCCAGACTTGGTGGACTATACAAGCTGGATGCAGTCAAGGGAAACCATCAAGCACTAGTAACATCAACTACTTCAGATGTCTAATTATGGCATCAAAGGTATGGACACCTCAATCACAATGATCTTATGTTATTACAGAAAAAGTCGATGGTTGAGGGTCTTCCTGTCATTAAAAATGATCATATTGAATGTGTTACATGTGCACTTGGAAAACAACACATAAATGAATTTCCTAACCATGAAGAGAAGAGACGGACTGAACTCCATGAACTAATACACACTGATGTTTGTGGACCTATGCAGACCAGATCACTTGGTGGTGCATGGTATTTTCTGATATTTGTTGATGACAGACCCAGGTTCACATGGGCTTACTTCATCGGAAGGAAAATCGATGTTTTTGAATACTTCAAGGAATTCAAAATCAAAGTTGAGAAGCAGACAGGTAAATACATTAAAATCTTCAGATCAGATCCAGGTGGTGAGTACACTTCTGGAGCTTTTAAAAGATATTGTACAGAAAATGGAATCCAACAACAATTCACAGTCACTGATACACCTCAGCAAAATGGTATTGCTGAGAGGAAAAACAGATTATTGGTGGAATATGCTCGCAGCATGCTCCAAGGTAAAAACATTTCTAATGGCTTTTGGGCTGAAGCAATAAACACTGTTGTTTATTTAAAGAATAGGAATCCAACAAAGAAATTAGAACTTCAAACTGCCTTTGAAGTTTTTCATGGCTATAAACCTGAAATTAGTCATTTAAGAATATTTGGTTCTAGGGATTTTGCACACATACCTAAAGATGACAGAAGGAAATTGGATGCAAAATCCATTGAATGTGTCTTTGTTGGCTACTGTGATTATCAGAAAGCATACAAATTGTTTCATCCTAGTTCACACAAATTGATTGCTAGTAGAGATGTTGTATTTCATGAAAATACAAATATGTGTAACATGATAAATAATGCTGATGAAGAACTGATCCCAGGTGAGCATGTCAGAATAAATAAAATTCTTCAAAAAGAGTAGGATCAGGAGCAGGTGCAAGAACAACAGCAAGTTGCGGAACATGAATCAAGTATGAGTTATACTACCTCAGATGATGAAACAGTAGAAGACAAAAGAATCATGGATGGAACTCGAGCATGTACTGTAGTACCTAGAAGGTCAACTCGTCAAACTCATCCTCCAGTAAAGTTTAGAGATTATGCCTTGATGACTAGTATAATGAATGTCATAGAACCATTAAATTATGAACAAGCCAAAGATAAGGAAGAATGGGTAACTGCAATGAATGAAGAATATAATTCTATTATGAGAAACAAAACTTGGGATTTAGTGGAATTACCCAAAGATAAAGTACCCATATGATCAAAATGGTTATTCAAATCTAAACTTAAAGCTGATGGTACTTTGTATTGCCAACTAGTGGGTACTCTGAACTATGTCACTACTACAAGGCCAGGTCTATCATATCTTGTGAGCATCCTTAGTCAGTTCTTGGCTAAGCCATGCAAAACACATTGGGAAGCTGCAAAGCAGGTCCTATGATATTTAAAAGGAATTGTTAATTATGGTCTTAAATATGTTGATATTTTTACTAAACCAGTTGGAAGGATCCACTTTGAGGATCTTACGAAGAAATTAGGTGTTGTCAAGAATCCATTTCTGCATTAAGGGAGGTTGTTAGATATAATGCAGCAAATATATTCGTCAGTTTTCTATATCTAGGTTTCTTGTTCAAACAACTCCTATGTTGTAGGATCTTATCCACATTTATTGGATCTAGATTTGCTTATCTCTTAGCTATATATGTAACCTTTATTCCTTAATACAATTGAGTTGAGTGTTTCTCCTCCTGTCTGTCTGAGCCAGCCTTTGTGCTCTACTGCTTTCCTCCTTGGTTTCTCTAATTTCTGCATCATCACCTACAAAAAAAGAAAATATGCATGGCCTGATACAGTTTCCAGAAGATGAGCTGGAGAAAACAAGTCAATTTTCTGATATATCTGAGAGATGACGGTGTATATCATTTCATACCCATGGTGGCATCCGTTTTCACATAAGACCATTACATGATGATCAACCACATGGAGTCATGAATCCATTTTCATTCTCAAGAGGAATATGAATTTTGTTTCTGGTTCTTGGATGATAAAAGCCTACTCTGTCGTTCTTCTCATGGATTTTATTAGACGTAACAAGGAATCCTATGAACAAGCAAAGTACCAGTGGCTTCACGCCTTAACCCAAAATAATTTGCAGGTCATTTTTTTTTAGCTCTGTTACCGAGTAGAAATATTTCCAAATTGGATAGTAGTCATTTTGAAGGGGTTTCTTGTCCATTTTGTGTAACACCTCTTTCAATCGGCCAGAAACGTGTTTGCCATGTGCGATGCGTTTCATTGCAAATGGGGAAGAACACTGATTTTTTTATAGCTTTCAGGTTGTAAGTAATGAAGAAGTAGTATTGCCACCCTCATTTTATTTATTTTGATTAAGGCACGCTCCACTGCATGCCTACACTTAACTTTGGACTTTTTATAGCTCATTTCTCTAAGTAATTTTCCAATTAATTTCAGGTATGTGACTTTAACTGCTTCTATAGTTGTCGGTTTATCAAATGAGTAATTTCTAAACTATTTATGAATTGAATATATTGATGCATAGTTTTTGACCGATTTTATTGTATCATAATTATGAATTGAATATATTGATGCATAGTTTTTGACCGATTTTATTGAATCCGAGATGGAATCTGAAAATTCTGAGGGTTAAATCCTTACTTTATGGTTTACGTCTCCCTTCATGTTTATGTTCTTCATTTGTGCGGCCTAACTCTATCAATATCGTATAAACAATCGTTGTTGAGGATCGATTATGTCTATTTTTTTTAAAGTTTTATTTTTGAATCTTTTCATTTGGCATATTTTTGGAAAGATCCACAGGAAACCTAGCAATACTTTCCCACATTTGTGGATGATAGAGGTGGTAAACCGCCTGCCATCCTAGCACAAGGCCTAACCCCAGAGAACTCAAGGCTCGAACCCGTGACCTCCCCCCAAACCAAGAGAGTGTGTGCACGTCTTACCAATTGAGCTAACCCTTGGGGCTATATTTTTGGAAAGATATGTATATAATAAATATGGTTTAAAAATTTATATTAATATAGTTTGGAAGTTATAATCCTTAGTTTAATATGTATTTGAAGAAGGTTGGATTAAAATGGAAGTTTTACTTTATGTTTATAATGTATTTTTTTTAAATGTTGCATGAGAGTTGTTGTTTTATAGTAAAACAAGAGTTACCTTGTTAAAATAGTTTTTTCTTTCTTCTTGTGAGTTAATATATACCATGGAACTTATAAATAGCATAGAAGGCTTGCATTACCAATAAATATAAGCTTGTTATTCTTTTAACATATTAACTACATATTTATATTTTGATAAACACACACACATATATATATACATTAGAATTAAATTCTACATTGGGTAGAATAATCACATATAAGTGGTTGTTTGTGATGTTAATTAATTCGTTTTTTTTAAATGAGCATTGCATTATAATGGTATATTCATTGTTATATAGAGAGAGAGAGAGTTGTAGTATATTATTTTTAGATGAACTTTTCACATTTTAAATAGTTTATGAGATTATTGTCAACAAGTGCATGTTTATTTTGGGTACATGACATTGTGGTATCAAAGCTATAGTTATGACGCTTTGCTTATGGTGTCTAGTTATATTTTGAGAAAACTAACGTTGTTTTAAATTTCATTCTTCTTACTTGTATAGAAGAAAACAGTTTTACTAAACTGCGGGAAGGTATGGCCGAAAGACGATACCCTACCCCTCCTATCTGGGTTGAGCTTAATAATGAGGATCAACCAAACAATAACATTGTTAATAATGAGATCCTACAAACAGTGAGCAACTTAAAAGAAGAACTTTGAAACTTTAAGACTGAACATGAGAGAGTATTGAAAACCCAAGAAGACTCAAATGAAACCCTGTTATATAAACTAAATGAGATAACTAATGATAAGAGTAAAAAGAAACGTAAACAAGAAAACTCATCCTCTAGCTGTCCTTTTTTCTGACGAAAACCCTCTATCTGGTGAATCGAAATATTCTAGTGATAGCTCCGAGGAGAGACATAGGAAGAAAAGAAAATATAAAGATGAGCTAACAGAAGAATTTAGAAAAATAAAGCCTCCTACCTTTGACAGCGAAGTAAAAAATGGAGAAGAAGCTAAGGCTTGGCTCTCTGGGATGAAGTACTTTACTATGTACAATTACTCCAACTCTATGAAGGAAAAAATTGCCATATTCAATCTATTTTGAAAGGCTGAGATCACGCTGAGATTTGGTGGCAAGACTTAAAAAGAGCAAAAAGAATTAATAATAGAAAAGTAAGTTGGAAGTGGTTTAAAAGGGAACTTAAAAGGGAATAGTTATCAGAATATTACTATGAAGGGAAAGCTAAGGAGTTTTATGATCTAAGACTGGGATCCATGTCTATGCATGACTTGTGTACTAAATTATTATCCTAAATGAGGAAAAACTGAAAATACAGATATTTCTAGGTTGCTTACCTAACTTTTGTAAAGACAAATTGGAGTTTGATGAATGAAAAAATTTGTATGAAGCAATGAGGAATGCCAAAATAACATATGCTCAATCCAAAAGTAAAAATGAAAATCCTTAGAATTTCAAGAAAAGAGATGGAAGTAATTTTAAGAGAAGAGAATTCAAACCTTTTAATAAACATCAAAGTTTCCAGAGAAATACCTTTAAGGACAAATAACAAACAATAAAAACATATTATAAACAACAAATGAGAAGTGTTGAGTATAAAGATAATATTTTTAATAAGAAGAAAGAAGAAATAAAAAGAGAACCTTTGCAGTGTTGGGGATGTGGGGAGAGTCATTTCTATCAGGATTGTCATCATAAAAAGGATAATTGGAATATTCACACAGTTCGAGAAGCAACCACAATTGGAGAGGTTACTCGAAACATACCGCAAATTAGATTCGTGTTGGACAATCATCAAGTGGATTATCAACCCTCCATGATCGTGGTAGATGGTAAGATTCTTGACAAACCTGTTTCTATATTAATTGATTTTGGATCTACTTTAAGTTATATGTCTCATAAGTTAGTATATTTGTGTAAAATGAGAAAGTATGATTTTGAAAAGTCGTGGTTAGTGCAATTAGCCATAGGAACAAAAAGAAAGTAACCAACTTTATTTCTAGTTGTGGAGTTCATATGCAAAATTTGATTGCAAAAGTAGATTTGAATATTTTTCCATTAGGATCTTACGATGTACTAATTGGCATGGATTTGCTAGAAAAACATAAAGTTGTGCTCAATTGCTTTGAGAAAACTTTTGATTGTATTGATGAAAATGACGAAAGTAAATTGGTTAGAGGGATTCCAAAGAAGTTTCTTACTAGAAAAATATCACTGAAACTAATGATAAGGAAACAAAACCTAGTTTAGAGGATCTTCCTCTTTTACATGAATTTAAAGATATATTTCCATAAGAGACACCTGGACTACCTCCGAAGAGGGATATTGAATTTACCATTGAATTGGTACTAGGAGCATTACCCGCCTCGAACGCTCCTTATCGAATGAACACACCTAAGTTGGTAGAATTAAAATTACAATTACAATAATTAATAGATAAATAATATATAAGACCAAGTATGTCACCATGGGGAGCACCAGTCTTGTTTGTTAAAAAAAATATGGCACACTAAGGCTTTGTATTGATTACAGACAATTCAATAAAATGACAATTAAGAATAGATACCCTCTCCCCTGCATCAACGACATGTTTGATCAAGTACAAGGAGCTTTAGTATTCTCTATGTTGGTTTATTGGTCAATACTAAGAGGGGGGGGGGGTGAATCAGTATTGTTATCTTTTTACTAATTAAACCATTTTTTAAATCTATCATTAAAAACCCATAACAACAAGAATACATAGAACACAGTTTTAACGTGGAATCCCAATAGGGTAAATCACCAATACGTCCTATTACTGCAAAATTGTTATTTACAAATAGTTTTTCCTACTGCTACAGACAAGGATGGTATTACACCCTATTTACTAGCAACTATTAGAAGGAGGCTACGACCCCCTGGTTTATCAACTACCACTGAAAGGATGCTACAATACCCTATTTACCAGCTACTACTGGAAGGAGACTACGAACCCCTGGTTTATCAGCTACTACTTAAAGGATGCTACGACACCCTATTTACTAGCTACTAGTGGAAGGAGGCTACGACTCCCTGGTTTATCATCTACTACTGAAAGGATGCTACGACACCCTGTTTTGTCAGCTACGACTGACAGGATGCTCCTACACCCTATTTACCATATTCTACTGGAAGGAGGCAACAAACCCCTATAGGCCTGTTGCCTGCCCTAGTGCCACCCTTCCACCCTAATATGTTTTTTGTAATATGCTAGATGTCTTCTCCCTCCATTCTCTGTCACACCCACTAGTCTATGTTTCTAATTTTCTGATAAAGACCACGAGACCCTATCTCTCACTCATACTTCTGCATATAAGTATCTTCACATTTCCTGTGGACGTATTGTTCTGGAAACACACCCTTTCACAAACATGCCCTTTCAAATATGATAATCACACTTATCATAATTCTGTTTATGAACATTTAATTATTAAAATTAAAACTATCAGATACTCTTCCAATAATGGCGTATAATCTCTTCATACTTGCGAGCATCACTTGTAACGATTGCAGGAAATATTTACTGCATGTAAATATCAAAACAGAACATTCTTCTGCACCCTTTCATTCATTCAGCACCTCAGAATTCATTTCCACAGCTCGACTTAACATTTTTTGGTGTTTCTACAACCTCCTTCTCCATAATCAATCTAGGTCGTTGATCAAATTTTGAGACTCTCCGGTCCGTCGATCTAGCACATAGATTTCCTCCTCAAAATTGTATTTCTGCACCACGGTTTCCTCATCAACAATTCCCCATCATTGATATTCATCGAGCATTTTCCTGATCGTTGATATGATTTCTAAGTCTCTCCAGACCGTCGATCTAATGCATAGATTTTCTCCTCGAAATCGTATTTCCGCACCATGGTTTCCTCATCAACGATTCCCCACCGTTGATATTCGTTGGGCATTTTCCTTGACCATTGATCTGAGGCAAGATGCAGATTGCGGGATACATAAATGTAACATTTCCTCAAATCGTATCTCGACTTTCTGCAAGCTCCTTTCTGCAAGATCCTTTCCGCAAACTGCTTTCCATAAGCTCCTTTTCGCAAGCTTCTTTCCACAATTTTCTTCCGCACCGTCGATCTTTTGCAGAGTCTTTCCCGACCTTCGATCTTCCGGATTGCGGGTTACGGATTGCGGGTTCAGAGAATATTTAAACATTATTTCTGCAATTCTCTTTCCGCATTTTTCTTCCACACCGTCGATCTCTTTTTAGCGGAACTAATCTCAATCGTCCGATCTTTCGGATTGCGGAAATTCATCCTTCCGCCTATCTTTTGCGGAATTGATCCTTAACCATTGGATCTCATGCAGGATGCTTTGTTACCGTCAATTTCAGATCGAATGTGGATCTCACCATGACTTTGCGGATCTGCATGATTTCTTTGCGAAAATCCTCTGCGACTGTTTCTAACAGTTTTGAAGACTTATATACATAGATAATTTCATCATGCTGATGATTATTCGGAATTTATAAACACAGTCGCAGATATAGTTTCTCTAAAGAATTTATAAACACTCTCGCATATATATTTTCTCTATTCTTCGATTGTTTACATATACTCTATGTCCCGTTCATTTCACTCTTCATTTGTCTAACTAGTTTTGTAATTCATACTGCATCTCTACTTCCACTTGACCTCTGTTCTTTGTTTCATTAACCATTGTTTACATCATACTATCGACACTGTTTTGGAAGTCTTCATATTAGTCATTCATGTTGTTTTATCATCCATGTCCATCTCATCCATTGCATTTGTTATAAATGAACTTTTATGACATCATTATTAGGACACCATCATATTCCATGCCATCATATGTGTCATGCCACATCCTCAACTATGCCATGCCATGCCATCACTACCTTAGTCTTTCACTGAGTTTGTCCTACCATCATATCCAATGGTTATTCCTTTTTCATTCGTGAACACCTTTGACATCAATGACAACTATATGCTCAACACTCTAAAATTGACTTAAGGTCCGTATATCATCGAGTAAGGATCAAGGACAAGGATGTTCATAAAACTGCATTTAGAGCAAGGTACGGGAATTACGAGTTCTTGGTTGTACCATTTTCATTGACCAATGTGTCGACCACGTTCATGTGTTTAATGAATAGTGTTCTTCGCATATACTTAGATAAGTTTGTAATAATATTTATTGATGATATATAATATACTCTTAAAATAAAGAAGAACATAAAGAACATTTAAAATTAGTCTTGCAAACCTTAAGAGAACATAAACTTTATGCAAAGTTTAGCAAATATGGTTTCTTTCAAGATAAAATTCAATACCTAGGTCATGCAATATCTAAGGAAGGCATTTCGGTGGACCCAAATAAAATCAGGGCAATCAATGATTGGTCAATTCCTAAGGATGTAACTAGGATTCAATCTTTTATGGGAATCATGGGTTATTATCATAGGTTCATTAAGGGATTCTCCATAAGTGATTACCCAATAACTTCACTTCAAAAGAAAGGAACTAAATTCATATGGTCAAATAAATGTCAAGAAAGTTTTGAAAAACTTAAACAGTTACTAACCACCGCACCTATTCTAAGAATTGAATATCTATACAAGGACTGCGTGGTATGTACGTCTGTCTAGAAGTATTAGGTGGTGTGTTACTACAAGAGGATTATGTAATAAGCTACGAGTCAAGAAAACTTAAAATACATGAACGAAACTATGCAACACATGACTTGGAATTAGCTGCTATAATACATGCATTAAGGATGTGGAGACATTACTTAATAGGAAGAAAATTTACCTTAATGTCGGATAACGTAAGCTTAAAATACTGGTTTGATCAAAAAATCTTAAATGCTCACCAAGCAAGGTGGTTAGCCTTCTTGAGCAAGTATGATTTTGAAATTAAAGGCATTAAAGGCAAAGAGAACAAAGTGGCGAATGCCCTAATTGTGAATGTCATTCCACATTGTTCAGCTAATTTTAGCAGCTATAAAACAAATCTTGAAGATTTAATAAAAGAAGCAGCCAAAATTGATGAAGAGTACTTAAAAGTTAAAGAACAATTGGAAGGGGATGTTAATGGAAACGATTCGGTTTATTCAATAAGTTCAGAAGAATTGTTAGTTTATAAAAAAACTATTATATATACCAAATTCTGAAGAAGTTAAACAATTAATTTTGAATGAGCTGCATAAGAAACCCTATTTCGGACATCCGGGATACCAAAAGATTATATCTAAGTTAAGAAAAAGATATTATTGGCCTAACATGAAGAATGATGCTACAAATTACCTAGCTAGGTGTATTGAATGTCAACAAGTAAAAACAGAACATCAACATCATGTCGGGTTACTGCAACCCTTGCCTATTCCATAATGGAAATGGGTGATAATAATCATGGACTTTATAACGGGATAGCCTAAAAAAAATAAACAACATGACTCAATAATGGTAGTTGTTGATAAGTTAAGTAAAGCTGCACACTTCATACCTGTAAAATATACTATTAAAGCCATTAATATAGCTGATATGTTTATGAAAAATTATTCCGGTTAGATAGTATTTTGAAAGTTCTAATTTCTGATAGATATGCAAAATTTACCGGTAACTTTTGGAAATCCTTATTTAAAGGTATAGATACACAATTGAATTTAAGTACTACTTATCATCCTCAAACGGATGGGAAAACTGAGAGAACTAATCAAGTGTTAGAAGATATGTTGTGAATGTATCTAATGGATAAACCAGCTAAATAGTAAGAGTATTTGCATTTAGTAGAATTTTCTTATAGTAATGGGTATCAAGCTTCATTAAAAATGAGTCCATTTGAAGTCTTGTATTGTCGAAAATGCCACACTCTTTTGTCTTGGGATAACCCTGCTGACATGATTGTTCTAGGACCATACATGTTAAAAGAGATGGAACAGACGGTGAAAGAGGTGTAACAAAACTTAAAAGTTGTACAGGATCGGCAGAAGAGTTACGTGGATTTAAAAAGAACTCCAAGAGAGTTCAACATTGGTGATCATGTATATATAAAGGTAAAGTCGAATAAGAATTCTTTGAGTTTGGAAAGATGTTCCAAGATGGCACCAAGGTATTGTGGAGCTTTCGAAGTGTTAGCTAAGATAAGATCAATAGCCTATCAACTTGCACTTTCCCCTAATATAAAAGTACACGATGTATTTCATGTTTCATTATTAAAAATATATATACATGTTGCTACTCATATAATTGACTGAAATGTGATTCAGGTAGAACCTGAGGGCGAGTTCCAGACTGAATCTTTCCACATCCTAGATAGGAGGGAGCGTATGCTACAAAATCGAGTCATCGTTCAAATAAAAGTGCAATGGAATCACTTCAGCCTTGAAGAGGCAACTTGGGAAATGGAGGATAAAATGCGAGAAGCATATCCCTCCATGTTCTGAGATGAGCAAGAAAGCTCATAATAAAAGAACACTGAAGACGGTGTTAAGAATAAAAAGGGGGGGGATGGGATACCCCCAAGACATTGTTATCATTTTATTTTTTGATTTATTATTGTGAGAATGATTTCAAAAATAGTTATTTATGTAAGAGTTATTTAAAAACTCAAAAACACTCACAAGAGTTGTGAGTGACACTTTAAAAAACAAACTATTATTTTATTATTAATAAAAAGGAAAAAGACACTTGGAGAAATCAACTAGATGAGGGGACACCACCATGGCACAAAAGGACATGTGTAAGCAATCGAGAGACAACTTTACCAATAAAATCCAATCTAAAACTCAACAACCAGACAAGATCCTAAATCATAGGGATTTATGGATTGATTGGAGATTTGATTGGGATGGCATAAGACCTTGGAAAAACTATATAAGAGTGCACTGAATTACCATGGGATGTCATGTTGTGCATGGAGAGATGGCGTTGAGTGCACTGATGTGTTCAACGTTTCTCTCTTTTATAAGTCCATCATTGAACTTGTTACAGACTCTAGGAGAGAGTGTAGCGTGGAAGTTTTGCTTGGCATTCTATTGTGCATGGTGGTGATCCAGCTCAGGGGTGGAGTTGAGCTAGCGATAGTGCTACTCTCTTCTATGGTTGGGAGGAGCTTATTTCTCCAAGTAAATTTCCAATTAATTTCATGTATGTGACTTTAACTGCTTCTATAGTTGTTGGTTTATCAAATGAGTAATTCCTAAATCGTTTATGGTTATTGATGCACAATTTTTGACCCATTGTATTGTATCATGATTATTTTTCTTTTTGTCATCATTTCTGGATTGTTTATGCGTAATATTCAGTCTCTTAAACCAGATCTATTGAATGTACATGAAGCCATAGCTCTTAAAAAAACAATTGAGTATTTGAAATAATGAATCTTGTGTATAGGATTACATGAGTGGTATTATAGTTTTTATTGAATATATATATATATATATATATATATATATATATATAAACTGTTCTTAAAAAGAAAAAAAACAATTAGGTATTCGAAAGAATGAGTTCAGTGGGACTACGATTACATAAATTGTATGTATATAAATCGTAGTTATTGATCAAAGTATGTGCTTAATAAATAAGTCAATCCCTTGTTTCAACAAACCTTGAACGATTTTCCATAGGGTTAGTAAAGCACAGATACTACGAATCCGAGTTGGAATCTGAAACTTCTGAGGTTTAAATCCTTACTTTATGGTTTACGTCTCCCTTCGTGTTCTTCTTTTGTGCCACCTAACTCTTGTGAACGGGCCTGGAATTTCAAATTCATTTTATCTGTCAAAAGGAATTTTGATGACTGTTTTCAATTTTTTATGCCTTTCATTTTACGTTTTCTATAAAATCACAAACGTCAAAACTTAAAACTTGAAAGAACAGATGATGAAAATCCACAAACTCAACCACGGAGATGTTTTTCCAACCCGACATCCCACAATTCCTATAACTCTAATTTTCCCTTTGCCCATTGTGATGCTGCTATAACATTTCCGTTTGGAAATCTTCTAATACAAAGCTATTGCATATTTGGATACATGAAATTTTATTAGAACTTTTTACATCAAATTTTTATATAAGCATCAAATTAAAAAATTAAATCCAAGGATAAAAAAGAAGGTAAGAGTACTTCTCACCTATTACGAGTTTCCAATTCAAATCTTCTTATGTCTGCAACATCAGAGAGGGCCTTTCTCCATTTTCCAATAATGTCGACCTGATATGGATGCTTCTCTTTGACTAGTTTGGGAGTAGAACATATGTATAAGAGTCCCATTTTTTCCATAAATCCACTGAAATTTTGAAGAATGGAAACTGAAATTTCGAAGAATGGAAATGGTATAAGATCATAATGATTATTGTAATACCACTATGAGCTCCTTCAAACACATACTTTATTCTGCATATCAATTTCAGAGATTGAATTGTCTCCCTCTTACATTTCGTACTTGTCCATAAATACTTGTCATTATAGGGTTGGAAATTGAAATGAGTTGTCCCTCCACTGAATTCAAATTCACTTAATTTATTATTGAACACCAATAACACTTCCAGACTTTCCATGCGTAATTATTTCAATTTATAAATTATAGTAGGGATCTAGTATAAGTTATATATATATATTTAAAAATTATGACATGTAACCTAAAATATTGAACATCAATTTGACATTTTATAAAATCTTTAACCTGTACTGGTTGACGTGCTAATTTTCTATGCACCTGTCAAATACGTTTTTAAATGCAAAATACGTCCTACAGATCGTCAAAATCCAGGCTTTGCTTGTGAATATCGTATAAGAAATCATTGTTGAGGATCGATCATGTCAGTTTTCTTAAAAGTTTTATTTGAATCTCTTCATTTGGCATAGGAACCATAGTTACCGAGTTGTACATGTTACTCGGTGTTAAGTGTCTCCACGATAAACTCCAGTTACGATTAGATCGAGATCATGATATCCAAAGCATATCTCCTTGCTAAATCTCAATCACGAATATGAGAATCTTGCACTGCGAAACTAAATCCTTGTGAATTTACTAAAAGTGCGGTAGCATTCATTTTGACGACTAATCATTATAGGTAGTTAAGAGTGTTCTTTTTTGTTTTTTATTCAATGGTTGAATATTTCAATGATCGTGTTTTAATTCATATGATTACACAACAATGGGAGAGTATGGGTCAATGTTAGATGTACATTCTTGAAATACTTTGAATTATATATATATATATATTTTTTCCTAGAGAAAAAAAAAATTATTCATCAAATAAATTGAACAACTCATGAGAGCTTACAATATTGCATTGCTCGAATATCTTACATCATTGATCCGCCTAGTTGGATTTCCTTATCTCACTGTGCATACTTTTAGTTACTTCATAAGAACAAAAATGTTCTGCATAATTTTATTTACATCATAAGAACAAAAAAACGTTCTTCCTTAATGTTGCTCCTTGCAATCAAAACTTTTGTTGAACGCTTTGCCTGACCGTTCTGCCGAACCTTGTTTGTACAGTCACCATTCGATTTATCCTTGTGTAGCGTGACTGCATCATTTCCAAGAAACCATGTCTACTGATACAAAAAAATAATTCACCACTCTTCCTGTCATATTGGGGTGTAAAATAGAGTGACTTCACCATCTATGGCGACCTCTCCTTCAATGATCCCTGGGTGAATGGCTAAGGCCAACTTTGACAGGGTATCTGCTTCTGAATTATGCTCTATGTATATGTGATTGAAAAAGACTCCTTCAAAGGTTGGTTGGAGTGCACAAATTTCCTTTAGCAAGTTGTGTAGATGCAGAGCTTTGATGTTATTCTTACCTATTTCCCAGTCAATCACAGATTTAGAGTCTCCATAGATGTGCAGTCTCAAAATATGTTTATCCTTTGCAATATTCAGAGTTTCCCATAGTGTTGAGAGCTCTCCTTTACTGTTTGTAGCCTTTCCCAGTCCAAGTTTGAAGGATATTTTGTTTGTCTTAGTTAGAAAAATAACTCCTCCAACACCACCTATGGGTGGGTCTTCCTAACTGACACCATCAAAGAAGGCCCATGGATAGATTTTATCAAATTCTGGTGTCGTGACAGCTTTGGTTTTTCTTTGTTTAGGGGAGGATCTGTGTTCTTGGGACTTCTGCACCAACAGGGCTGATGTGATTTCAGAAGGGGTCCAAAGATTCTTAAATATCACTCTATTGCAAGCCTCCAAGATGGTATAGACAAAGAGTACATGAAAGGCAGCAAAACCACATACCCCTGTGTTATTCCACCATGCTTGAGTTATCTACTCCAAAGACTCTTCAATATTGTTCATCCTTACTTGGGAAAGGGCCCTATATGCACTGGTCCATACTTGGCCTGCATAGGGACAAGAACCAAAAAAATGTGAGGTCAGTGCTTCCCTTAATTTGCACAGAATGCATATACCTGGGCCTTGAAACCCCCTTTTCCTCATATTTTTCCATGTAAAGAGCTTGTTATTTATTGCCAACCAGAAATTTAGAATGGTTTTCAGAGGGTTGTTTGAGGCCCACAAATCCCCCCACCACCAGGATTTTTCACCCTCGAACTGATCCATGATTGCCACTTCATATCCCCTTTTTTGTTGTGTAGTCTCCATTTATAGCATTCCTGGTCCAAATTAATTTATCCTACTCATCTTTGTCTATGTAAACAAAGTTTGTCTCCAACATATTTACATAACTGTTCCATCTCACGACATCTTCTCCCTCCATTCACAGCTCTTGGGCATTTTTCCATCTTGTTCTTCCTTGAGTAATGGGTTGCTGGACTTGCACATCCACGAGATTAAAAAATATTTTCTCTCTTAACTGAGTTATGACAGAGATGGGAAACTTGTATTCCTCCTTGACTCCTGCCCATGGGTCCTCCCCTAACCTAACACTCCTTCCATTCCCTATTTTCCAAGATGTCCAGTTACCTATGAGTGGGAAGGCCAATACCATAGCTTTCCATCCAATGAACCCATTTTTGAAAGACTTGTTAGGGTTCCTGAACCATTCTATAAAGCTAATGTTTAAACAATATTTAGAGCATAAAACCCTTCCCCACAGGGTGTCTGTATTTTGAACAAGTCTCCATGACGATTTGGATGTCAGAGCTCTGCAGAAAAGCATTGGGTTCTTGATTCCCAATCCTCCAAGTTCCTTTGGTAGAGAAATGGTTTTCCATTTAGCCAATGGAATTCCCTCACTTTTCTTGCTTTTTGTCCATAAGAAGGAAAAACATGTTTTCCTTATTTTCATTAGAATTTCCTTGGGTATATATTCTATGGATGACCTATACACTGGGATGCTCTGCAAAACTGCCTTTATCAAGACAAATATGCCCCCTCTGGACAGAAACCGATTTGTCCAAGCTAAGACTCGAGCTTCTACCTTTTTGTATAGCCAAACCCAGTCTAGGAAAGCATAGTTGTTTGGTTTTAGAAAAAAAACTAGATACTTAAATCCTGCATAAATAGAATTTGTAGGATAGGGAAGTATCTCTTTAGAATGTTGAGCTAGATCTTCTGAAAAATTAGTTATGAGCCAAAATTTATTTTTCTAATTTAATCAGCATTCCTGTGGCATTCTTGTACTTATCTATCAATGAGGCATATTCCTTCATATTATCCTCTGCTCATATTCCGAACAAAAAAACATCATCCACAAACAAAGTATGTGTAATTTCTTTCAACCTTAACACCTTCACTCCTTCAATTTTTCCTTCCCTTTTTGCTTTATGGATTAGACTGCTCGGTGCATCTGCCATAAGAAGAAAAACAAAGGGAGATAAATGGAATACCTGTCGTATTCCCCTAGTAGGCCCGAAGAAACCAGAGGGTGAACCATTAATAAGAGTTGCAAATCAAGTGGATTGAATACACCCCATTATCCATTCTACCATTTCCATATCCAACCCTATCTGAAGAAGGTGCAATCTGACAAAGGTCCAGCTTACTCTGTCGTATGCCTTCTAATTTCAAGGAAAAGGCACTCTGCTTCTCCTTCTTGATGGTATGTATTGCTTCCTGGGCCAGAGAGACCGCATCATGAAGTTGCTTGTTATGCAAGAAACCGAATTGCTCTTCTAATATTACCTTGCTTAGAATTGGTTTTATTCTTTGTGCAATCACCTTCGCTATCACTTTGTAGATCATGTTACAACATGAGATAGGTCTAAAATCATCAAAGTTTTGTGCCTTCTACTTCTTTGGGATCAACATTATGAAGGTGGAGTTGAAGCTCCCTAAGACCTTCCCAGACTTCTGAGATTCTTTGACTACTTCCAGGAGATCTTCCTTTATTTTATCATAAAACCCTAGAAAGAATTCTAAGGTAAACCCATCAGGATGATGGCTTTTTCCTTTTTGAAAGGAATGTAGAACCTGTTGTATCTCCTCCTCCATTATATCTTTGGTTAATTCTTCATTCATTTCTTCTGTGATTGATCTTGGAAACATGTCTAGAACCTCAAGAATCTCAGCTACTAGGAAACCTTCAAACTCTTTGAACATTCTTTGAAAATTTTCTATTGTTGCTTGGGCCTTTTTCGAGAAAGACTGAACCCAGATACCCTGATTTGTCCTAATTTCATGGATTGTATTAGTACTCTTTCGTTGAGAGGAATATCTATGAAAAAACTTTGTATTCTGGTCACCTTCTTCCAACCACAGGGCTCTGCTTTTAAGCCTCCACTTATGCTCTTCCTGTAATAATAACGAGTCCTTCTTACCTTCCAACATTTTTAACATACGTAATTATGCTTCTGAAAACACCCCTTCTTTGTTATTTTCGTAGATCTCTTTGATTTGAAATTCAACATTTCTCATTTCTTCTTGTTGCCTCTCTCTAAACTTATTGTCCCAATCCTTAGAAATCCTCTTTTCTCTGGCCAAGTTATCCACGAATCGCTGCATTAAGGAAAGGTTTTGTACCTCCTGTAGAGGTTCCCAGGCATCTAAAATTAGATTTCGATACTCCTCCTCTAGTAGCCATTGAGGCTTGAACTTGAAGGGGGAGGTAGGTTTAACCTCCGGGGTCCTAATTGTAAGGACTATCGATCGATGGTCCAAGTTTCAACCTGTCTCTACAATGGCTTGCAAAATTAGGGAGTCACTTATTAGATTTTCTGTTATAAAAAATCGTTCTAGCCTTTTTGAAATGACCTACTATCCACCCCTCCTATTTCTCCATGTGGGCTCCAATTTTATTGGTGCCAGGTCGACTAACCCTTTCTATTCAAATAGAAAACTGAAGAAAGGACCTAAAACATCACCTCTTGCATTTTTTCCCCAAATTCACTGATGGATAGGGTTAGGTTTAAATCTCCCCAATGATCACATTTGGAAGATCCAGGGCTTATGATTCTTCCACCCTCTCCCAAAACGTTTTTCTATCATAAAAGGGTCCGTAAATGTTTAGGATTGTGTATTTCTTCTCGGTTTCACCATCTTCCAATTGTGTCCCCAATACCAATCCGAATTGATTGACTGATATCATTTTTAAGCCAGGACTCCAAGCTGTTAAAGTTCCTCCGAAGTGGCCATCTGTGTCCGTGCTTGCCATTTCCCAATCCTCAATGCAATCTCAAATCATCTCCTCAGCGTTGTGTCCTTCTACCATTGTTTCTTGCAAAAGTAATACAGTTGGTATTATATTGGCTAGTATCCGTTTTAGGGCGTTTTTTGGGGACCCCCACTATCCCCCTTAAGTTAAGGGACATAATTTTCATTTGATAACCCTGCTTAGGGCTTTGTCTCTAAGCGCTCGAGTTATAGTTTTTTTCCTTCCCTGCTTTACATATAAAATCGTTTGTTTTTTAGCCTTACAAAGGCAGTTTTTTCTTCCTAATTGTGGCTTAGTACGAGGATTAAGAGCGAACCCTCCCGTAGATACACATTCTTCTTCCATATTTTTTAGGACCTTGGGTAGTAAGTTGTATTCCTTTCTCTGGTCCGTTCAGGTATCTTCCTTTGTTTCAATATTATGGCTCAATTCATCTATGTGTAATCCACCATCTTTTAAACCATCAATTACTGAAAACACAAGGTTGGCGCTAGATTTTCTGTCATTATTACCTTTTGATCCCGCAATTGGCACTCCTTCCTGTTGGGGACCACTAGATTTTCCACTACTAAGCTGTCCACCGCCTGCGCTTGCTCTGTTGTCCGGTTTCTCTTCTTCTCTCTGCGTCTCTCCTTTTTCTTCTACCTTCCTTTCTCCCTTCTCCACTTTAGAGTCGCCACCTTTTTCCGCTCCGCCACCTTCTGCGACATCCTCTATCACTTTCTTGTCTGCCTTCTTCACCCATAATTTTTTGTACCGTACGTCCTCCTTGTGTTTAGTGCAATCCTTCTGCATATGCGCAACTTCGCGGTAGTCAAAACATCTAAACAGTATTTTCCAATAGTCCAGACGTTGCCTCCAAAGACTACCGTGCATCTTGATTACTAATTCTTCAAACAACCCATCTCTCAATTCCATTTCCACCAACATTCTTGCACACCTACGATCTATTTTGGACTCCCATTCATCCTTAAGTGCCATGAATTTCCTGAGCTTATTTCCTATTGCCTCCAGAATCTTTTCTTGCCAAAATACCATGGGAAAACCTGGTAAGATAACCCAAATTTGTTGTTGATTGTGCGGCTCTTTCTTGGCATCGAGATCTATTCGCCATTTGTTTAGTATGAGCCCTGAGGGTCCCCACTGACATTTCTTGTCTAGCAACTTACGCCCGTCCTCCTCCTCTCGCAACTTCACTAGAAACCACCCGCGTGGTAAGACATGAAAGGTGGGCATATACCCCATTTCTTCTTCCCATTTTCTGTCCATCCACCCTTACAAAGCTTCTATGCCTGGATTCTTACCACAGAAACGTCCTACGAACGTTAGTCTCAGGTAATCCGGAATATGTTCAATTAGGATATCTTTTCCAACTATTAATTCCGTAGCGTTCTTCACTGGCCTGACGCCTTTGGTTTTCCGTGGTTTTTTATCACTAATGTCAGCCTAACCCGATGCTATCATGGTTGTGTTTGCATGGATGATTTTGGAACGTGCTTCATCCTCTGTTTCTGTCTATGCATGCGCCATCGTACAGTGTACTTCTCATCCGTATAAAATATGGAGTCCTCCCATTCCTCTGATTCATAATCGACTTCGTCGATCTGCATAGTGCATTGTAATTAAACGTGCACTCTATCTTATAGCACATTGCCTCCAAACTATTGCACATTATCAGTCTTAAGGTTTTAAAAATTAGGAAAAATATCATTGCTCCTACTCCCTTCCGCGCTCTACCACCCTCTCGACTTCGACTTCTCATGCTCCTTGCGCATCTCCGCAGAGCTCCCATGCATTGTGCTCCCATATGTGTGTGTGTGTGTGTGTGTGTGTGTGTGTGTGTGTGTGTGTGTGTGTGTAATTGTCATATTTTGGAAAGATATGTTATATAATGAGTATCGTTTAAAATTTTATATTAATATAGTTTGGAAGTTATAATCCCTAGTTTAATATATATTTGAGGTTGTAGTTTAATATGTATTTGAGGAAGGTTGGATTAAAATGGAAGTTTTATAATGAGTATCGTTTAAAATTTTATATTAATATGGTTTGGAAGTTATAATCCCTAGTTTAATATATATTTGAGGTTGTAGTTTAATATGTATTTGAGGAAGGTTGGATTAAAATGGAAGTTTTACCTTATGTTTATAATGTATTTTTTTAAATGTTACATTGGAGTTGTAGTCTTAAGGGTAAATAGTGAATATGTTGTATAGTTAAACAAGATGCAAAACAAGAGTTATCTTGGTAAAATAGTGTTTTCTTTCTTCTTGTAAGTTAATATACACCATAAAACTTATAAATATCATGGAAGGCTTGCATTACCAATAAATATAAGCTTATTATTCTTTTAACATATTAACTACATATCTAAACACACACATATATTAAATTGTACATTGGGTAGAATAATAGCATTTGCTTGTGATGTTAGTTAATTGGATTTTTTTAAATGAGCATTGCATTGATATATTCATTGTAATATATATAGTTGTAATATATTATTCTTAAATATCTTTTCACACTTTAAATTATTTATGAGAATATTGTCAACAAGTGCATGTGTATTTTGGGTATGTGATAACACTTAATACTATTAATTAAATGTGTAGTATGTACATTTAATATTAGAAGTATTAAAATATATTAATTAATATATATCTTATTGAATGAATTACTAATTAGAAATATATGTAACTAGTGATAACTGGTTGAATAAGAAAATGCATAATATAAAGATGATAGTTCAGATTTTTTTACATATAGTTTATAAAAAAATGGTAGAATTAAGTTAAAAATAATTAGAAGAAAGATGATAGAAAAAAATAAAACATTATTAAAAATATAGAGATGAAGAGGGTTAAGTTAATAAATGGTGGGTTAAAAATGACACTAAAAATAAGGTAGAGATGAATACAACTATGTAAACGGTAGAGAATGAAAATATTAGTAATGAATAATTGACATTACTAAAGGGTTAAAATTTTGGAAATTAATATTATTAAAATATTGAGTAAGTTGTAAGGAAAATGCTAAGAATAATGTAAAAAGTATGGCAATGAATGATTAATAAAATTAAATAATAAAAAGTAGTAATTATTAATAATAAAAAGTAGTATAAGTCAAAGCAAGTATAAAAACAAAGGCGAAAAGATATTAAAAGAAAGGGTAAATTTAAGGGTTAAAAAAAATATTAAATATATGATAATTATAAATATGAGTAAAAGTTAATAAATGGGGAGGCAATATTGTTAATATTTGAGGACAAACATTTACACAATTAAAGAATTTTTTTTCATATATATTTAATGTTAAAATTATAATCCTATGTTAATTTGATGAGACCATATGATAGACTATATAAAATATAATATATTTTTCTTAAGCGTTTAAGTAGAATGGAAAGTATTATTAAAGTGCTAGTGCATGATAGTATATATCATTTAGGTTAAAAATTAAACTTTAGAATATGTAATAATTTTAAAAATTAACATATGAATAAGAATTCTTAAAAATTATAATTACATTTTTTTAATTTTTAAATAAAATTTTAAAATTAAAGACATAAATATTTATTGTTTTTATTTTATTTTTTAAATAAAATTTTAAATATATAATTGTTTATTTATTTAATATTTAATTATAATATTTAGAATGATAATTATAAAAATATATTATAATAATGATTAATTATATATAATTATTAATTTATAATTAACATTAATAACTTAAAGTGATTTTTTTTGTAGGAGGATCTTTTAGGACGATGAGCTCTGCTAGGGTTTGCGCATAGGGTTAGACTTGTCACCCTTACGGTTCTCCTTTATCCTTTGACATTGCCCTTGCTTCTGAGCCGTTCATCGGACTGTCCTGCTACTGTACCATGACGGCAGTCTTTTGGGGGCGGCAGGCCCCTCCTAGTCACATGATGCTTTGCAATCGGCTGTTGGCCCTACTAAGACCGGATCTATAGTGAAAATTGGTACGGAGGATATCTCCATCCCGATGGAGGACATTGGTAACGCTGAAAAGAATACTAACGACAATGGATCGGGAAGTGGTGCAAACCCATCCCAGAGAAGGAAATCATGCATACCTTGTACATAGAATTGCCCTTGCCTAACTCTCCTAGCAGAAAGAATCAATGCCAAAGTTCAGAAAATGAAAGACCATGCCCTAATTGGAAAGTTCATGGGATTCTGGCCAACGGAGCAGGCCCTTCGTGGATGGATCGCATCTAAGTGGAAACCCAAATCCCATTATGACCTGCAACTGGGTTCGAAAGGTTTTTTCAACATTATTTTCCACCATCTGGAGGACAAGGCTCATGTTGAAGATGGCGAACCTTATTTCTTCAATTATGCAGGGTTGTATCTAAGGAACTAGGTGGAGAGACTTTTCCCAGAGAAAGAGGAAGTTTCCTGGGCTCTGGTATGGATCAGAATGTTCTCGCTTCCTTAGGAATACTGGGACGAAACCACCCTTTAAGAGATTGATAATACCTTTGGAACTTTTGTTCGAACGATGGACTAAACCATAATGAACAAATACACATCCTATGCCAGGATCTGTGTCTACATGCACATTGCTCGAGCTCTTATGGATGCCATCTGTCTCTCCCAAGAAGATAGTGACTGGATTCAGCGCCTGGACTATGAGCACATCCCCTTCAGATGCTGGAAATGCCATGAACATGGGCATCTTTTCAGAGAATGCTTGACTAACAAAACTCCTGAAAAACAAAAGGAAGATGGAATTGATGACCAAGGATTTCGGCAGACGGACATGAAGAAATACAACCACAGAAGACCGCCGCAAGAAAAGAACCAAGATCAACCTCCAACAACAAGCAACAGCTTCCAAGTCCTGGAAGACAATCTGGATGGTCCAGATCTGGCTCTGGTCCATGAAGAAATGGGGGGGAGACGGTGCTTGAAAAAGTAGATCCACAGAACCCTCAGTAGAAAGTGAGCAACAATGAAAGACCCACTCCTAACTCCAATGACTCTCAAGGGGAAACCCTATTGGATCAAAGGATGAACGATCAAATCCCCAAACCCCCAGATGAGGAAGATATGAAAGATTCCCTCACAGCGGGTCTGGATCTTCTAGTCCTTGAAGATGCTTGCACTAGAAAATATTTCGACTCGATCCCTCCCATGAAGATCCAGCTACTGCAGAAATCCCTAGCAAAATCCAAAGCTCAAAATCAGTTAGGTGTTTCCAATGCTGGACAAAAAGACAAGAAAAAGGCCCAACGTGAATCAAAGAAAAGGGGTCAGAAATCTTCTCTTCAAAGAATCAATCGTCTAAGCACCACGCTGGTTGAATCCGACCAATATGCTCAGTTAACATAATTTCTCTCCTCTCCCTCAATATCTAATCAATGAAGATCCTCTCATGGAATGTCTGAATGTGGAGCCTCTCATCATGGTAAGTTCTGACCCATCTCCCTCTACAACATCATTTACAAAATCATCTCCAAAGTTGTGGCCAATAGGCTGAAACCCCTTCTTCCTCTCCTCATTTCACCTGAAAAATCCGACTATGTCGAAGGCCTCCAAATATTAGATGAGATCATTCTTGCTCATGAAGCGGTCCACTCTCTCAAAACCACCAAAAACCTTGGCATGATCCTAAAATTAGATCTCTCCAAGGCCTTTGATAAACTAAGCCGGTACTTCATTGAAAAAATGATTTTAGCCTTTGGCTTCTACAAGGAGTGGGTTTAGTGGATCATTTCCCTCATCTCCTCAGCCTTCTTCTCGGTCTTGGTCAATGGCTCTCCCTCCACCACCTTCTCCCCTCGCGAGGCATCCGTCAAGGCAACCCTCTTTCCCCTTTCCTCTTCATCCTCATGACGGAAGGGTTAGGGCGAATGATTCAATCAGTTGTCGCATTGCGCACCATGCAAGGTTTATCTCTCCATGGATCCCCCCCTCTCACTTACCAACAATTTGTGGACGAAAATATCCTCTTTGGTCATTCCTTAGTTCAAGAAATCCGTACCATTCACTCCTTGTTAAACACTTTTAAAGAAGCCTCAGGAACCACTTTAAACCTTGAAAAGTCTCAAATCTTCTTTTTCAATACTGGGGTCGTCACTCAGAGAAATATAACCAGAATCCTTCGATTCTCTGTCTCCTCCCTACCTTGAAAATGCCTGGGATCCCCACTGTTTGACTCGACTATCAAGCACACCTCGTGGAAAGAGCTACTGAACAAACTCAAAAACCGTTTAACCTCTTTGACCTTCTGCTCCCTCAACCTCCCTAGTCGTGACATCCTGCTTAAGTCTACTCTGCAGCCAATGCCTTTGTACCTCTTTTCTGTTTTTACAGCCCCCAAATGGGTCCTGAAAGCTATTAAAACCCTGCAGAGGTATTTTATCTGGCGTTGCAATAAAAATAATAACCGTTGGGCCCTGGTCAGCTGGAAAAATATTTGACAGAAAAAAGAAGAAGGGGGCCTTGGCATCAGAGATCCTGAGCTAAACAACCAAACACTCTCGGCAAAAATTTGGTGGAACTAGATTTCAAAAAACAACTCCCCCTAGACCAAGCTGTGGAACAAAAAATATGCCCCAGACTATCACCCCCATTCCCTCATTAGATTTGACGAGGACATTACGGGCTCCCATATATGGAAGGCGGCTAACAAGCACATGGCGCTCATTCAACAACATAGTTTTTGGGAAATAAAAGATGGGGATAAATCCCTCTTCTGGTGTGACTCATGGCAGCACTTACCCAGCCTAAAAAGTCTCATGCCTGACCCCGACAATCAGACTTACATTTAGCTCAATGAGTACCTCAAAGTAGAGGATTATTGGCACCCTTCGAATGATGGTTTTCGTCAGTGGAAATATCCCTCCACCTAGAACATGGCTCCCAATAAGGAACTAGTGGACAAAATTTGGCCTGAAATATGTAGTCATCGCCTCAAGCAAAATCAGGGTATGGATGTCATCAGATGGGGCCATAGACCGTCTAGAAATTTCTCGGTCAAAGAAGCTTATGATATCATCTCTGCACCGCTAGATTTCCATCCCACCACCTTTTGGAATCGCATTTGGAAGGCCCCTCTTTGGCCCAAAGTCTCTCATTTTCTTTGGCTACTAATGCACCGTCGTATCCTCACATGGGAGAACCTGGCCAAGAAAGGGTTCCAAGGCCCCTCTAGATGTTGTATTTGCTACGAACAGTAGGAAACCATAGACCATCTCCTGGACGCTTGCCCCTTTACCGGCTCATTGTGGGACACCGTCGCTGAAGCTTTTCGACGTTCCAAGAGAGTCAAAGGAAATGCTACGGACACTCTTCAATAGTGGATTGATTTTCTTTTTGAAAGAAAAATCCTCAATCAGCTCTGGACCCTTACTCCTGGGTTTGTGTTCTGGAGCACTTGGAAAAAAACAAACAACAAAATTTTTAAAAATACTAAGAGCACGACCAAATCGCTTTGGGATTCAATAAAAAACAATCTTCAAGAAACTATCCACTCCAAAGGATGGACGGTCGCTAACCTTCCCACTTCCCAGAGTGAAAAGCGTATTCTGGTGGCTTTAAGCTTCAACTCCACTATCGCCCCTCCTTCCTCTGGTGCCCCCAAGATGTATGTAGCAAACCCCCAGCACTGGGAGCCCCCTCTCGATGCAGTCTTTAAGATGAACTTCGATGGTTCCTCCAAGGGGAACCTTGGGAAGCCAGTTACATTGGAGCTTTCATAAACTACAACGGTGATATCATCCATCTTTTATACGGCAACATGGGTCTTGATTCAAACAATGCAGCGGAATTGGAAGGCATGGTGGCAGGATTAATGATAGCTGACAAGAGAAATATTCTTCCTCTGATTGTGGAAGGCGACTCTCAGATCATCCTTTCCTTGGCCACTAAAATTCACAATGGTACGTCGGTCTCCAAAGTGGCCACTAGCTAGCGCCTTGCACATGGATTGAGTCATCTGGCCACCCTCCTCCAATGCATGCATGCACTCACCTTCCACCGTGTGCGCAGAAAAACCAATGCTTTAGCAGAGTGCCTGGCTAACATGGGAGTGATCTCTAATCACACCCTTGTGGAAGGAACGCTGCAGGATTCCCTTGATGCCACCTTACTGCTTAAATGCAGACAACTGGCCAGGTCTGATCTCTCCACCCCGAATGCGGGTGCCAACAAAGCAGCTCATCGACGCGCCATGCCTCGGTCTGCACACCCCCTGCATGGCAGTCAGCATGTGATCGGCATGTCCATCAACTCTGCCATCTCTCCCTCTCGACATTCTTCTCGCGTGTGGGAAGATCAACAGGTCATTTCCACGCCTGCTACGTAGGGTGGCGACACCCTGTCCTCTTCCTGAGCTCTCATGGTGATGCAGAGGTATTCAATGTGAGTTGGTACAAGGTCTGGTCAAGCGGGGGTTTTGAACCACTTTCTCCATGGTTTATTGCTTTGTTGTCTCTATTGGGTTTGGCTCTGCTCTGTGTAAATTTGGGCCTTCAGCGCATTTCAAAGTCGGGCCTCAGCCTCAAGGTGGCGCATTTACGATTTTGTTGGGCTCTTCTCAAAGGTCTGTCAGATTGCATATCAGTGCTTTCCTCGTAGGTTCCAGTGACGTTGGAAGCTTCCACCACCCCGCTCTCCTTCTGCGCACCATTTGGCCCTCTCGGTTGAGATTATTTCTGACAATTATGTCCAGACAACGGGGCATGCCTCGTCGTGCCAACTCGGGCAAGGGAAAATTCTAGCACGGGTTTAGCCTACAAGTTACAGAGGGGTATGAAAACCACATCTCCCAACCGGTCCACATCCTCATTAAATATTGGTAGGGGAGGGTCCTTAACCAACGGCTCGCTTCTAGGCAGGGCGGAAGCCAAATTAACCATTACTGGCTTGTCAAAAATATGTTGTGCAATCTCGTGAAGGACATGCTAAGAAATTGTTCGGATGCACGCGATACTGTTCAAGCTATGAAAGCTAAAATGGCGAAAATGGACACTCAACTTACAACATTGGACAACACATTTGCTTGGAAAGGTATGGCTGGTAAAACTGGGGAGGTTGGTCTCGAGGATGGTGGTAGTGGGAGTGCTATGGGAGGGGATGTCGCGGGACGCCTGCACGATTCCGGTTCCATAGGCCCCTCCTTTCCCCATCCCTTCGACTGTGGAGCCGCTATTTAAATGTCTAAATAACATGGACGACCAGAACTCTGAACAGCAACATCAACAACCACAAACTGCTCTAGAGGTGACAACCAACATGACCAACACTTCGCAGGAGGAAGGATGGGGATGCCCCATCATCGAGGAACCCCCCCCATCTTGAAGCATGCTCAGATCGCCTACAAAAACGACTGGTCATTTCAGGTTTTTTTGCCATTATTGTCTAGTTTGGTTATGTCTATGTTTACTTTTGAAGATGAACCCTATAATTATGTCTATCTCTGTAATTATGTCTAAAACTAGGTACTCTAATAGTCCTACCGTCCTGAACAATTTCAGCTCTTTTTTCTCAGATGACCCTCCATTTTTGAGAGGCTTGGGTGACGGCTTCACCGCCTGAGACTTCGTCTGGTCAAGGGTTTTTTTGTAAATTTTGTTTTCATAATCTAATAGAACTGTGCAGCATTACAAAAAAAACATTAATAACTTAAAGTAAAAAATATCTATATTAATTAATATTTTTTTTTCAATATATTATTTAATAATTAATTATTATCATAATCTCCATGAGCCATTTTTTTCATATTTTAATATTTTATATACATACATTACATAATATATAATAATAATATTTAAATTTGTTTTTGTTGTTTGTTGTAATTGTCAAAAGTAAACTTCCTAACAATTCATCGATACATATTTAGCTTTGGAGACTCCTCTACTTTCGAACAACATGATCGATTTAAATTATATTCGTTCATTGCTTTTGAAATTAATGTTTTTTTAAATTATATTTATTTCAGGGGTTTTGAAATTAACGTTTTCAAGTTTCACAACCTATAAAATTAATAATAATAATCTTAACCAAAATAAATTGTTAAATGTTAATAATATTGTGTAGTTATATAATTATTAATAATAATAATTCTATATAAAAAATAAACTATTAAACGGTATAGTGTTAATTACGTTGAGAGGTGCTCTACAACCCAGTGTAAGGGAGATCTTGTAACGTAACGTTTGTTACTAACAAAATAATAAAAAATAATTATCTACCAAAATAAATGTCGGCAAAAAAAACAACCCAATATGAGGGAGATCTTGTAATGTTTGTAGAGTAACATTTGTTACTAACAAAATAATAAATAAATAATAAATAAATAAATGTCTACCACAAAACAACCTAATTCCTACCTAACAAAACAATAAAAATTTTAAAATTTAATTATCCACCCAAAAAATATAATAAAAAATATTATATGTTGGCCATAAATAATATTAAATATTAATAATAAAAATATTATATGTCCACCTTAAATAAAAAGATGTGTCTTTTGGTTTGAATCAAACCAATGGCTATATAAAGGACACACCAAAGTTGATAGCTCCTTGAGTGCAATATTTAAGAAGAGTTTTGCACCCGGAGAGACTTGATCCCTTTCGAGGCTTGATAGAGCCTAGGATTTGGATCTATGCTGGTAATACCTTGCAGTTATATCATGTAATCATTTGTTTGAAGAATTTATGATAAAAACAAATTCTAAGAATTAATGATTTTTTTTAAATAACAACATTGAAAGCCAAGTATTTAGACTGATTTGATAAGAATCACTACTAAAATGGAGCAATATAAGGGCTAACCAAAACTTTTCTAACCTGTTGGAATCTAGCAGAGCAATTATTGTTGAAAACTTAATTTGAAGTTCTCAAATCTCAATTTCTGCAATCTAAATAGTTTTAAAATCATACATTTAATCTAGAACAACAATTAAGATTACTACAATTGCAAAATTGTAAAAATAGCAATTTACATGAACAATTTTAACTAGTTTTAATCAAAGATTCCCCATAAAAAATAACAATTTGCATGAACAATTTTAACCAGTTTTAATCAAAGATTCACAAGAAAAATTTTCATATATCCAGGAAAAGACTACAAAATAATTCTCAAACCATTTTAAAACAAAAAAACATACCGACTTCCCACCTAATCCTTCAGAACAAAAGGGACTTAAAACCATCTATCATACCAAAAGACTAATACTTACATACAAAAAAACATCAGCTGCTCAACAACAAACCCACAATAAAACTAAGGACAAGAATAACATCCACCATCGATAAAAAAACCATCCATATATTCAGAGAACTGGAGGAGACCAGTCAAATCCCCAATCGAGATCTTGGAAAGATAATTTGCTTCTGAGTTGAAAACCCTATAGATGTGCTTGAATGAAATAGCATGAAAACTCCTTTTCAAAATCTCAATCCTTCTCATCTAGCAATAGAAACATAGAGATTGCAAAGAGTTCAACCCGTTAACCCAGTCAATAACAATTTTTGAATTCCCAAATACATGAAACTGAAGAAAACCTCTTTTGGAGGCAAACCATAATAATCCCCAAAGAGAAAGAAGCTCGACAAACACATTTGAACCATCGCCCACCTCCATATTCAAGTTTATGTAGTAGTTCTCTTTTATTTTGATAACAATTCCCATTCCCCATTTACCATTATGTTGGGCCCCGTAAAAAAAACCATAGATAGAATCAGAAGCAAAAGAGGAACTGATATATAACTTATTTTCCTTAGGAGAAACTTCTCTTTTCCATTCATGAATATCATCCATAATTTTTGAAACTATAAAATAAACATAGGGGGGCATATCTTGAAAGAAACATCTATTCCTCATTTCGAAATTTCCAAGACAAAAAAGGGAAATTATTTCACCTTTTCCTTTATTTTAGACCATCCAAACATACAATCTTTAATGTTTCACGCGTCTAACTTATAGTGGACAGAGAGTAACCTACATGCTTCCTTCCAAATAGTCTTAAATAAGGAATAATGAAAGAAGAGATGTTCCACAGATTCGGAATCAGTTCTGCAAAGGAAACAAAAACTCGGACCCACAAAACCACGGCGTTTGAGGTTCTCCTATACCAAGATTTTGTTGTGCAATAATAACCGACAAAATCATTTCACCTTTAAAGGAAAAGACCCTTTCCAAATCCATTTATACCACCACCTGAGAGAAGGGATGCCTCTTTGAATCACTAAAACCTCATAAGCAAGTTTAGTTGTGACCGAGCCAATTTTTACTTTTGGTTCCCAAACTAAAATGTCTTCCTTGTCATCAAGGAAAATACCAGCTTGAGAAAGAGAATTGATGAAGTATTTCCATTCTTCCTCAAACCTGACTGGTAAATTTAACTCCTCCGCGGAATGCCAATAACCCTCAAGATCATCCAAACCATTTCTGATTTGAGAAAGAACCAAGATGTTTCTTTTATGAAGCCCCACAATAAGATGCTTGGATAATAATCCATTTCCACGAACTCCTGCAATAGGATCAATACCTATGAAATTTTGAAATCCTCTACCAACTTGCCAGCTTAAATGATTCTTAATGATTGACATAGCTTTAATAAAAAACTCTTCCAAAGGAAAGAATAATTTGCAAACTTCAAACCTGTCTCTCTGATCTAACTAAACAATGACCATTGTCGGATATATTTAACTTTGATTACCTTATTCCAAAATCCTAGCACGAACAAACTTCTCCACAAACTCTTGGCACAAATAGACAAATTAAAAACACTCGAATCTTTTAAACCCCAACCTCCTTTAAGCTTGGGCAGAGCAATATTTTTCCAGGCAAACAAATGGAATTTGGAAACATCCAATCCACCTGCCCAAGGAAATATGAACATATTTCTTCTTAATTTGGTGATGACGGAAGAGGGGAGAATATATAAAGAGAACTAATAAACTGGGATACTTTGCGAAACCGCATTAGCCAAAAGCAACCAACCCTCGACCGAAATCCACTTGAACACCCATCATCTGGTTCTCTTATCAAACTTTTTTAACAGCCAATTCCAATCGTTGGAGACATTAGAGTTGGGATTTAAGAAAAAACCAAGATACATGAAGCCATCGTTCAACACAGACCACGAGCAAGGGAAAACCGACAAGATTTGATCACGCAAAATCTCATCGTCGCATGAAGATATAAAATGATATGTGTGTTCACTCACCAACACACCTGATGCTTCACAAATCATATTAAAATTTTCCTTATATTGCAACCATTTTGACATCGAACCATTTCTAAAGATAATAATGTCGTCAATTAATATCAGGTGAGTAATGAGAAGTGAGTGAGAGAGCTTCAAACCTTTTAACTTCTTATCTATTCGTCTTTTACCAATTAATCTACTTAATCCTTCAATAACCAAGAAAAATAGAAGAGAAGATAATGGACAACCCTTCCTAAGTACTATGGAACTTTTGAGAAACGTCGAGGGAGATCCATTTACCAGCGTAGCAATGTTAGCAGAAGAGATGCACCCCATAATCCAACTCATAGCCTCATAAGGAAGACCAATATGTAAGAGGATAATCCTGAGTAATGACCAATCAACCTTGTCAAATGATTTCACCAGATCAACTTTTAAAACAAAAGTTTTCAACTTTCTCTGCTTAATAGTATGCAAGCTTTCTTACGCAATCTCGACTGCCTCAGTAACCTAACAACATGGTAAAAATCCAAATTGTTCCTCTAAGATGCATCTACCCAAGAAAAAATTAATTTTGTTAGCAATGAGTTTTGTAATGACCTTGTACAAAGTACTACAGAGCGAAATGGGCTTGAAATCACTAAGAGTATCTGGTATATTTTTTTGGAATGAAGACCAAGAATGTGGAGTTCATAGAAACAAAAAAAATTCCCAGACGACAAGATCCATTAACAACCGAAGTGATTTCATCTCCCAGTAACTCAAAAAAATGTAAATAAAACTCCGTCGGCCACCCATAATGCCCAAGTCTCTTATCCCTGGTGAAACTATACAATATATGCTTAATTTCCTCCCTTGAAACTTCATCCCCCACCTTTAAGATATATTCTTCAGAGTTTTAACCTGGTGTTCCAGATTTTGTCACTTCTCCTGCCTGTATATCCCGTGAAAAAAAACTAACAACTTCTTCCTAGATAGAATCCTGATCATTTAACACCTTCCCATCCTGATTCTTTATTTCCAAAATTGAATTTGAAATTCTCCTCTAGTTGGAAAACCTATGAAATAACTTAGTGTTGTTGTCTCCCACCTCCAACCAAACCACACGAATTTTTAATCTCCAGGTTTGTTCGATTTGTATGAGAATATTAGCTCTTTCAGCATGGAGACCAGTCAACCTATCCTTACGTTGGGAGGAGAAATAACCAACTTCCACCTTATCTTGCAAAAGGTCAATTTCCGCTTCAATAGCTTCTAGCTCCACCAGAGCCTCCTTTTTCCTTCTCTTTTCCCATTTTTAAGCCTCCACACTAAGTTTGGAAAGATTTTGTAAGAAACCCAACAGAGGAGGAAGATTCATCAAAACTGAGAAATCATGCCACTTATCTCTTATCAGAGAACAAAAAGAATCATCCTCGAGTCAGACTCTGTTGAGCTTAAAAGGATAAGCTTTCTTGGTCTTCTCATGGTCCAATTCTAACGCCACTTCCCTATGATCCGAAAATCCAATGGAAACATGCCATGATCTAAAACGGCCAAGAGAGTCACATAGAGAATCTGCCATAAAAAAATTGTCAAGCCTTTTGGCTATCCCAGCTTTCCCCACATGACCAATGTTCCAGGTTGGACTTTAGACAGGAGGCTCTATATCGATCAAACCAGCTTGCTAAAAAAAGTGTTAAAAAACCATGCAAAGGGTCATTCAATCTACCAGCACCCCATATCTCATAATCAACTAACGTGAGGTTAAGATCCCCACCTAATATGAGGCCACGATGAGAAAACAAATCCACATACCTGACCCTCTCCCAAAAAACATGTTTATGGTTATGAGGACCATATATATTTAATATTTGAACCGGATAATCAAAACCCAAAAAAAACTTTCCTCAACCATTAATCCTGCTCTGTTGAAAAAGAGTTAAAAAATGAAACTCACGGATCCCAAGCTAAAATTAAGCCTCCAAAAATACCCAAGGAGCCTAATGCACAACACTTACATCTTGGCTTCAATATTAATAAGCGACCAGAGGCTACTAGAGCTTATACCATAGTTTCCTGAAGAAGAATAACCGAAGGATTAACCTTTTTCATCAACCTTTTTAAAGCAATTCTTTTAGGTGAACTACTAAACCCCCTTATACTGAAAGTGATATTTTTCATTGGTTCACCATCTCTGGGGCCAACTCTGCTCTAAGAGCGCCAAAATTAGAATCAACCTCTTTATCCAAACCTCTAAGGAAAAGTGAAGTAACCTTATTATTAAAGAGACTTTTTCTGATTTCAGCTTCCTCCTTACTCTTTCCCTTTTTCTTCCCAACCGACTTTCTCACTGTACCATTTCTAGATCAGATGGAAGAAATGTCTCAGGATCGCCATCAATTACAACAGAAAAAAAATTTGAAGCGGCTTGGGAGAAATAGACTTCTAGACTTCTGTAAGGTGGGAAAGTCCTTAGGACGGAAATAATATCACCATCTTTTAAGGGAGAAAGGGGTAAGATTATTCTCAAGACAATCTCTTCCAGGGTTAAAAGGAACAACAGCTAAAACCCCGATGTCCTTGAAAACCTCGGACACCCAAATACTAGTCTTTTTTTATCCATAATTATCTAAAACCCTACTTGGGAGAGCCTATGAAAACCTTTCCTCCTCTAACAATTGAGTTCCTTCAAAGATTTAATTGGAGAGCAAACAATATCAACCTCTTCCTTAATCTTAGTCTCTAGTGAATCTTTTTTCTTATACCCTTCCTCCACATAATCCAATTTCTTATAACCCCCACCGCGACAATCAAGAGGTCTAATGTGACTTCAAAAGACAAAATTTTTGAGAGAACGGGACGTTGTAGACAGAACTTACCTAAAAAGTCTGAAGCCGAAGACTTGTCCAGAGGGATTGGGAACTTAAGAACTGTTTCCATCACGTCATCTTCTTCACTGGAAGGCAAGAGATCGACTTCAATAGAAGAACCAAACCTAGGGTTTGGACATCTCGCTTGTACATGACCTGGTTCTCTACAATGATGACATATAAAAGGTAGCTTCTAGTAATCTAGCCTCTGCAAAAAGGACCCCCCTCCCAAACAACCTCCAATTCTGTAGGAAGACCTTCGAAAACATCCACTTCAACAAGCAAGCATGCGAGGTAGTCGCTTGTCACTAGCTAACAGAAAATCGTCTTCTATAAGAATAAAACGAACAATAGAATTGGTTACCGCCATGAAACCTGCTAGATTCCAACAAGGCAGAGGGAACCCGGGTAAGAGAACCCAGAAGTTCATTTGCTTCAACCTCTCCTTCCGAGGGTTAAAACCGATGTGCCATCAAATCAAAACCAGCAAACCCGATTCGATAACCCAAAAAGTGTCCTATATTAATCTATTTTCTTCTGTAGAAAGAAGAAAGATAAAGCAAAACCATCCGTTCATAAGCATCAAAACTCTCGGCACCATTTTGATGAGCCACTTCCACTTGGCTCTAACCCAATCCAAGAGCTCCAATCTTGAAAGCTTGACAAACTCCAACTTTCCTACTATGGTGTTTGCAAAGAGGGTGAGTATCATGTCCGAGGTAACGTCTTTACCCATGACACACAAACCCTTCTATTTTCGAACCTTTTCACTTTTAAGATTATGTTTCTCTCTGAAAACCTCCTTCTAAATGGGAAGCTCTGATCTACTACTTAAGATTATGTTTCTCTCTGAAAACCTCCTTCTAAATGGGAAGCTCTGACCTACTACCACCCTTTCGACCAAATCCTTGCTGAACAAAAACCCCAAGTGAAAGATCTACCAAAGAGCAACCTTCAAGAGATGGAGAAACCCCTGCAGGGATTTTACCACCCACGCTAGCAGGCAATGAATCGGCTCCAAAACACAAAGGAGACCTTCTGCTAGCAATCCTCTCGACGACACATAATCCACCACTTCGTTAGGTTTTGACAGAATGCGGGTAACCGACGAACGTCCAGAATAAAACCTCGTTGAATTTCAAAGAGAAATATCACCCTCAAAAACTCTGTTACAAGTGATCAACGATGTGAAAACTCTCCAAATCCTCCTGCCAACTGTCCCCTCTCACATGGAAGACCCATGGGCCATGACGGGAGAAACACGTGAACCATAAAAGCAAAACGACTTCCCTCTTTTTGAAGTGGTTGGTACTAGTCCAACCAACTAGCTGGCTTAACCCTATTCGTAGACTGAATCACGGAAACGACCTGCAAAAACTCTATGACCCTTTCATGTCATAGTCTTGTTACATATTCAACCAATAAAAAGTTCAATAATTTAATTTTAAATATTTTTAAAAATTATCATTATTCAATTTATAATATTAACCCTGTGTAATAATAAACCAATTATGTTATTATTAAAAAGTCAAAATAAAGTTGACAATAGACAATTACAATATACTCTTCTGCCTTTGCACGTATAAGAAGAATTGATATAAGGTAATTGAAAATAAATTATCATAAAGACATGCTTATAAACTGATTTTAGCATGACTTAAATTTTAAGGACGAGTTGATAAAATATTGATATACAAAAATTAAAAATAAACTATCAAAAGCACACATACTTATAAATTTATTATTAGAATAACTTAAACTCTAAGGACAAGTTATTAAGAATTAATTTACTTATAAATTTTATTATTAATAAATTTCCAATGTTTGATATGAAATTCATATTATAAACAAATTTGTTTTAATTTATGTTGTCTATATGTTATTTAAACATATTTATACATTTACTTTATTAAATGCTTCTAATGGCCATATAATTTCAAAAACAATTATGACATAAGGCATTTTCTTTCTCATAGTCATATTTGTTTTTGTCGTTAAGCTATTGTAGATTCCATTGATAGGGTCATATTTCATTTTTAGAGGCTTTGTTTTCAACATATCTATAGGAAAAGCAACTTGGAGGTTGATTTGCTTTCTAAGAAAGGTCTTCTTCTGTCGGCTCATCTTATTGATAAATGGGAGTTGACTGGTAGCTCCATGATGTCGTTGGGTCGAAGTTGTTACTATATCTCTTTTTTATTCTAAGTGTTGTAATAGACTTGTTTAGTTGTTTACTGTATGGTATTTGATATATTTTGTTGACTTAATATGCCATATGGGCAGTTTCTATGTAACAGACTATTATTACGAAGTGTACGACCCAGAGGTCTCTTGAAAAATATGGTTTTATCTAAATAAAGTTGTGATATTTTTCTTTGGAAAAAAAAGATTAGTGTAGTTGGCCTCATTGACAAATCTCCATGTCGACATGATGTAATCGTCCTGACAAGTCCATGCTATGATCCATGACCGCACCACATAAATGAGATAAAAGTTGAAAGATAATTAGTAGTTTTACAACCGTACTAGGGACAACTATGCAAATCATTTGGACTTGTATTGTTTCTGCTCCTTATGCTCCGTAGATCGAGGTAGCAAACACTTTTGATTTTGTAGATTTTATAATAAATCTGCATATAATTTTCCATTAGATTATGCACATAATTATGTAATTTTTTGCTTTTTTTGCTTCATGGAATTTGCATGCCTCTAAAGAAGATAATGTTGGAACCTAATCAATCAGGGTTAGGTGAAGATGAATAGGCTTGAAGAGTCTGAGGAATGGTTTAAAAAATGAAAACCAAGCATCACTTTATATCGTATAAATGTGTACATTATTTTAATGAGTTAATGAGCTTGCACACATAATATTCTTTATCTTTATTCGGTGTTTTCTTATCTGCCCTAGGCATCCCACCATTGGTATCAGAGCTATTTTGAGCACTATGGAATGCGCTTAAAATCTTGCTCTATTAATCATGCCTTCTCAGCCTTGGAGTACTTACTTATGGGCCTAATTCCTCTACCATCCAATATGCTCAGTCTACAAACCTAGGCACATTGATTTCACCTAACCATAACGTTCTATCAACACTTTGCATGTCCTTTACCAATATTTGAGAAACAAGGTGTTATATGGTTTGACATTAAATTTTACTACATCAAAATTGATGTATGTGGATTTGATCTCTTGCCTGGGTCTTTAGCGATTCACTATACACATTGTAGTAGCTCAGTAGATCTACAAATTAATGTAAAAAAGATACATATGTTTGGAAGTAATTTTCTCATGCTAAGATACAACGTAATCAATGACAACACATCGATGGAAACTTATGTCGGTACGGACTTCACTTGCACTATGGGAAAAGTTTTCTCTCATGTTTGTGTTAATGAAGAGACTATGATATGTGAGATGTTAGAGAGGAAAGACTCTGTCAAAGATGATGATGCCCTGCAACTCCGTCAACATTCATGGACTATAGTGTTGTTGCTCTCTAGATTTCCCATCAAAATGGAGTTCAACAAATCCCAAATTTGGCAAATTCCTCTCTCTATAACTATACGTTGTAGTCTTAGTAGACAATTCGACCATGTTAGTGATGGGTATTGTGTGATTTATATCGAGACAGAAACATGTATGTCACAAAGTGACAATGGATTCCATTTGCATTGCCAAAAACATTGGAAGTGCAATGTTTCAAATGTGGCCAACCCTCATGGTTAAATGCATTTCTACACATTGGTATTTGATTTGGGTTAGGGTCGTTTTGTTGGATTGGGAAGTTGGATGGTTATATTGGTCTTGAGGACATGAAGGTAGAACTAGGCATCTAACAACACTGAAACAAGATTGAAACTTACCCACCAGTCTAGTCATCCCAAAGAGTTCATGTCATATACGGTTCTGGAATTAAGAATATGTATTACATATTTATAAGACCCATTTTTATATGAGGTAGAACCACTCCATAAGAGTTGAACCATCCTTTGCATGGTTCAGAGGAAGATAATCTAATTTCATTATATTAAAATCTGGAAAGTCAAATGATCTTTGTTAACTCTATAATGTTAGGCAAACATTTACGTAAACCTTTGCATTAACTCTATGATTTGAAGAAAGTATCTTTATAGAAAGTTTCATGTAGTTGGCTCGTTGAGAAAGATAAAAAAATTAATGAGCCATCACCTTTAATATTTTCTTCTTTCATCTCTCTCATATTTTTTATTTCCCTTTGTGCAAACCTTATCTTTTTAGTCAAGCTACAAAGCTTCCCACCTTCCATGCAACCAACATAAACAATAACCTGTAGCATTACATTTACATGTACACTCAATCCAATCTACTTTTTGAAAACATCTTTCTTGTATAAGTACATTTACAATTTCTTTGATTGTCTACATATTTTGTACATTTTCCACATTTACTATTTTATGTACTTCCTTAAACTTCGCTATTTCGACTTCTCAAGTTCTCTCTTAAGTACATCACTTCCACCTTGCCTCCTTATTATGGTGTACTTTTTGCACCGTTAGGTGCAATTGCTAGTTATACCTACCTACTACAGTGTATATTGTAATCACTTTTTGTTCAAATTACTTTAACTTTAATTTAATTTTTATGTGTTTGTAATGTTTTATAATCTTTTGTATTAAATAAAAAATTGAGAAATAAATTTTATTTTTAATATTAGATATTTCTTATTTTTTATTCGGATTTTGGTTTGATTTTTGACAAATTTTATGTGGTTTATAAGGTATTTGTCAGAACATAAAATTAATTAAAAATAAATAAATAAAATTCTAAAAATATTTCATTAGATCATGTAGTTGTGGAAGATGGTGTATCTTCAATGAGATTCCCTAATTTTAATTGAATTTCTAGGCAAATTTTGCAGAGGTGTGTTGCAGCTACAACTGTTTTCCCAAATTTTTTAAAATTTTGGACCCTCCTTGTCAATTTTATCTTGCCTGGATTTACTTGGTTTCCTGAACTATGTTTTTTCCCTCTGCTACAAATTCATATTTTCTTAAGTTTGAATTAAGGTCAATTGTTTCCTTCATTTTTGAAAGTTGGATGATCTAAATCTGCCTTTGTCTAGTCAAAGCTTTTGATTATGGAGTTTGTTTGTTTTTTAACATTTCCTCTGTCAATGATTTTGTTTTAGCACTATTGGAAGTCAGTTGAAGTTTGGTTGGAACTTTAGTTATCTATGCTGTCGCCGTTTTGGAGGTTAAACGAACTGATTTCATTGCTGCCCAGCCAAGAATCTTTTGAACACTTAACTTTTCTTTGAATTTTCGATGGTTGGTTTTATCGCTATTGGAGGGAAATCGAAGTTTGAATCGGGGCCGTAGTTCTCTACGTAGCCGCCGTTGCGGAAGCCAACTAATGAACGTTCCGACGGATTAGTCCTTGCACTCGTTGATGTCGTGGTTTTATTGTTTTAACTTTCCGTTTTTTCTTTGCGTTGTCAGAAGGGTTTTTGACTATTGATCGGAGGGCTAGTCCATTGCGTCGCCGACACTGCGGCGGCATTGAGCTCACCATCGCCGACACTTAGTCATTAAAACTTTCTATCACCGCAGTTTTCATTTGAAAGTGGAAGCCATAGTCTAATTTTTTCCTGCCGTTACGGCTGAATAGTACACTATCTTTCCGATGTTTAGTTGGTTTATCTGCTGATGCATTTCTAGCTAGTTCCCCGTTCTTCTGATTGCCGATGATGTCCTATTGTCATGGAAGTCATAGTCCTTATGTATTTTGCCGTTGCGGCTCCTTAGTGCACTAACCACCCGACTGATAGTGTTTTCACCCGCTGATGAGAGTTTTGTTTTCGTCTGATGCTTAGTATTTTTCCCGTCAATGAGTGTTTTCCCGCCTTTCTCGTGTGCTTTTACTCTATTTTTTTTATGGCGGTTACTTTGTCATGATTCATGCTTTCATTGGAGGATTTCGATTTGGTCCAGATGCAGCCTTGATTGAGATAAAGAGTCTATTTTTCGGGCTTGTGATTTTAGTTTGGACAGTGGATTTAGCAGAGTTCAAGATACGAACGTGCAAGATTTTCTTGCATTATCATTTTTCGTTTCATGCATTAATATTTTTGATAGTTCACTTTACAAGATGTATGTTTTACTATAGTTTGTGTTACTTTGTCAAATGCTAAGTGATCTAAGAACTAGTTATTCATGACAGGGTGATTGCTACTGTAGAGAAGATATGTCTAGAAGGCAAAGCAGAAGAAATTAAGGGTCTGAGATCTCAAACAGATCAATAGCAGCAAAGGCCCAGGCTTGGGAAAAGTTCATCAGTTACCAAGCTGGTCCCTTTTTATAAAGTGCTCTTAAAATCTAAATCTGAAATGTAATGTATTATATGAATCATGAGCACTCACTAAAAGACAAAATTGTGGGACTGAATGGTTGGGGGAATCCCAAGGGCCACCGAGGGGCAGCCCAGGAGTTTTGCTTGTAGTATAAGTATAGGAGAGTTAGATAGCCAAAGGAACTTTTTCCTAGATAGGTTTGTGAGATTATGTTGTAAGAAGAACTATTTCCTTTTGCAATAAGAATTACAAGTTTCCTGTTGGAGAAATCTTGGTGGAAGATTTCAAATGTTGTGCTATGGATTTGTTGAATGTGAACTATTTCGTTTTCAGTTGTTGTCCATTAACTGTGAGATCGTTCTAACTCTTTGAACCTATGTTCTTGTTATAAATGCGCTCTAGTTTATTCTATGAAATTTCCACTATGAGTAATGAAGGCTTTTCATAAACAATGAGCTATCTTGTTGTTCATATATCTATTAATGTTCATGTGTTTTGAATTAAGTAACAGCTATCTGTGATTTTTCTAAATGCATGCGCAAAATACATTACTCATTGATAAATGATAATATTGCTCCCTAGGGATAGGTTAGATAGTTAGTTTAATTTTTCTTGTTGTGTGTGATTTAGATGCAAGAGAGTTAAGACGAGAGGTAAGAACCTGCACATCACATTGTGACCGCTCCTCATATTCTCTATCAATCTGCATTTTTAGATAGGCACTTGCATATCATACTTAAACATAAAAAACTAAAAATACACACGGTGGGCAGGGCCATAACCGGTAAAACCTTTAATTTTGTTACTTGACCTACAGTAACCGGACCGTAAACCAAACGGATTCCCCATACCAAACAGTAACGGTCTAGTTGGGAACGTTTACTGGGGAGAATCCCTAACTGTTGTTATCTACGAATTTCTAGGCCTCAACAGTTTTTGGCGGTAGAAGGAGGGCCGCCAGTGCATGGATGGCTAAAGAAACCCATTTCCTCGAAATTATTCCACCGGTAACAGTTCTGAGAGCAGTTTGTTTCCCAATCCAATTCCTGAAGAGAAGGGTAAAGAGTTTTTGTATCCTGTCGATAACGAAGTAGTTGACGATTTGAGAAGATTTACTAAGGCTTATGCAAAGAAGATCGAAGGATTACCGATTATCTCTACCTTACCCAGAAGAGAATATTGAAAGAAAGACCATCCTATATTGGAAGACGCAGTGTTGGTTGAAGATTTTGAAGAACTGGTAGAAACAGCCTTACAGGAAGTTGTTCAACCTCTGAATCAGTTGGACCCGGATACACCTTACTGTTCACCTGTTCATACCCTTGTTCATTCACCACCTCATTCTCCACTTAAAATCATGACAAATGTAAACGCAAATCAGCCACCTAACCCACCAAATCCACCACCTGCATGGAGGGCTAGATCACCACTAAACCTGGCACCTCCTTTGCATGACCCAAGTGAAAAGATCTTGGTAAATGATCATTTGCAAAGCTTTTACTTGGCTATAGAAGGACTATGTGTTGGAGAACATGAAGATGTAGTCTGCAGATTGTTCCCTCATACCCTGAAAGGAGCAGCAACCTCATGGTATTTTGCTCTGCCTGCAAACTCAATCACAGACTGGGATACTTTTGAAAGAATATTTAGAAGTAAATATGCAGTCCAAAAAACTCATGCTGCTCTGATGAAAGGGTTATGCGCTTTAAAGAAAGAAAGAAAGGAAAAAGTGCATAGTTTCACTCAAAGGTTTGTCGCTTATCTAAAGAATTTTTCTGCAACTGATAAACCATCTGATAAAGTTTTGAGTGAATACTATACTTCAACTCTAGGGCCTGAATTGGCCATGTTTGCCAAGATGTCAGTCAAACCTACATTGTCAGAAACTTATGAAGAAAATGAAAGGGTAGAAGCTGAAAAAGAGAGCATAGAAGATTATCCTGAACAGTCGAGAGAAAAAACTTTTGGTAAGAAAGCATTGTTACTCACTAAGCCTAAGGATGAGCAATCACATGACTTTGAAGGGATGGTAAAGATGATGTAGAAGCTATCCAACAGAGTGATCAATTTGGAGAAAGAAAAGGAGGCTCATAAAGCATACAAGCCTTACTATAAAAGGAGAGAGGACAACAATCAATCTAAACCTCCTCCACACAATCCTGCATCAAGGAATTTAACTGAGGTGGGTATGGATAATTTTTGCACCTTTCATCAGCAGCCTCATTCTATAAAAAATTTCCCTCAATGGATCAATTCGATGACATTAGTAATGAATCAGCTATTGGACTCTAAACTAATAGAGGTTGATGAGGAGGAGGAAAAGGGTAATAAACCCACAGAAAAACAAGAGGATGATGCTCTGGTTTTATGGGACTGTGTCTCACTTTTTGATACAAAAGAGGAAGGTTCACTGAAACAGGAAGAAATAGTAGAAACAAATGTGACAACAAGAAGTCAAGGTTTGTTAAATAAAGACAATTCAATACTTCCAAAGATTAAGAAATTTCAAGACAATATGAAGAAAATACAGAAGAACAACACAGCCGAAAAAATACCTGAATTTACCATTACCAGTCAACATGCCTGTTAAGCCTATTGAGGACAAAGCTGATAATGTCAAGGAAAATATCAAAGCACCTGAGATGGGGTACGATATTGTGGAGGACATTAAAAGGGCTAAGGCAAATATTTCGTTATTTGAAATGTGTAATGTGCCTCAACAGAAAGAAAAATTGTTAAAAGCACTTAAATTACCAGAGAAAGAGCTTCCCACTAACAACCAACATGTAGAATATATTGTTGAAGCAAGTGTAGGAGATAAGGCCAGGTTTAAAACCCCACCATTCCTCCTGACTTTTGAAATTTTAAACCATAAGGTGCACAATTTTTTAGTAGACTCAGTTAGACAGGACCAATGTGAAAGTAGTCGAGGAAATGGAAGATGTTCTGATTCTCTTATCTGCAAATGAAAAGGTATGTCAGTACATTGATATTGTAGTAGCAAACATACCTGATGTTTATGGACTTGTTTTGAATCGAGACTAGTCGGCAAGGCTAAAATGGTATTTCGCATCAGATTGGTCATATTTGTGGTTGCCTCATAAGGGAATTCCAAATCAGATAAAAATATTAAGAGAGCCCCACATGAAGCATAATGTTACTCAATTGGAAGAAAACAATGAACTAGTGAATTATGTGTTGGGAAATTATCTAATTGAGCTAGAACCGGGAAACTACCAAGCGGAAGAAGCTAGTAGTACACCAGACACCCAGCCCAATCTCCTTCGATTTTCACGAGTTGATGAGATTGATTGTAAAATAGTAGATGTAGTGTTTTATTCAAGTACAGTAGGATTAGATAATGGGTAGGCCTTTTCAGTCAATCCTAGCCCCTCAACTTACAAGTTGCCAGATTTACGGGGGGGCGGGGGGGGAAGAGAATTGACCAGTCAGTGGTTTAGTTCTCAAACTTTTTTCTTGATTATCTTGTACATAAATAAACTGATTTGGTTGTTTATTTTTTATTTATTTACTTCTGTTTGTTTTTAGTTAGATTTTGATTAATTTCAATAAAAGAAGCAAACTTTTTGTTGCATGGAGAACATCAGAATTCTAGATTAACTAAAATCCTTGGCTATAAGATTGTGTACTATTGATTTATCTGGAAGGATTTCTTCTAGTTTAGCAATTTTACAAAATGGCTATGAACACATTGAAGTCCTACTTAATCCTTGTAAAATAACTCAGGATCAAAAGGTCTAGAATACTATTTGAAGGCTCCATCCATCTCACATTTAAAAATGTCCGAGGGAGTGACGGCAAGGATTTTCTTGCATTATCATTTTTCGTTTCATGAATTAATATTTTTTATAGTTCACTTTACAAGATGTATGTTTTAATACAGTTTGTGTTACTTTGTCAAACGCTAAGTGATCTAAGAACTGGTTATTCATGATAGGGTGATTGCTGTTGTAGAGAAGATATGTCTAGAAGGAAAAGCAGAAGAAAGTAAGGGTCTGAGATCTCAAACAGATCGATAGCAGCAGAGGCCTAGGCTTCGGAAAAGTTCATCAGTTACCAAGCTGGTCCCTTTTTATAAAGTTCTCTTAAAATCTAAATCTGAAATGTAACGTATTGTATGAATCACGAGCTCTCACTAAAAGACAAAATTGTGGGACTGAACGGTTGGGGGAAGCCCAAGGGCCACCGAGGGGCAGCCCAGGAGTTTTGCTTGTAGTATAAGTATAGGAGAGTTAGATAGCCAAAGGGACTTTTTCCCAAATATATTTGTGAGATTATGTTGTAAGAAGAACTATTTCCTTTTGCAATAAGAATTACAAGTTTCCTGTTGGAGAAAGCTTGGTGGAAGATTTCAAATGTTGTGCTATGGATTTGTTAAATGTGAACTATTTCGTTTTTAGCTGTTGTCCATTAACTGTGAGATCGTTCTAACTCTTTGAACCTATGTTCTTGTTATGAATGCGCTCTAGTTTATTCTATGAAATTTCCACTATGAGTAATGAAGGCTTTTCATAAACAATGAGCTATCTTGTTGTTCATATATCTATTAATGTTCATGTGTTTTGAATTAAGTAACAACTATCTGTGATTTTTCTGAATGCATGCGCAAAATACATTACTCATTGATAAATGATAATCTTTCTCCCTAGGGATAGGTTAGATAGTTATTTTAATTTTTCTTGTTGTGTGTGATTTAGATGCGAGAGAGTTAAGACGAGAGGTAAGAACCTACGCATCACATTGTGACCGCTCCTCGTATTCTCTATCAATCTGCATTTTTAGATTGGCACTTGCATATCATACTTAAACATAAAAAACTAAAAATACACATGGTGGACCAGACCTTAACCGGTAAAACCTTTAATTTTGTTACTTGACCTACGGTAGCCGGATCGTAAACCGGACGGATTCCCCATACGAAACAGTAACGTGCTAGTTGGGAACATTTACTGTGGAGAATCCCTAACTGTTGTTACCTGCGAATTTCCAAGACTCAACAAGGTGTAAAGTCAAAAATGGTCTTGATGCATTGGAAATATATTAGTTCCCTAACAAATATTCTCCATCTGATCAATAATCTATAAAGCATGTTCATCTAGACGAAAAAAAACTTGTTGAGGGAATTTCTAATGAAATTTTAGGACTCTCCAATGAGGACATTAATATCATCTACTTCAACACAACTAATAAAAATATGTTTCATGACTATGCCCCCATAGCTTTGTGGGACATGGATTACTTTCAAACATGATCTTGGAGACTCTAACCCCGGATGTTGTCAGACGAAGAGATGAGGACATGTGAAAATTGGGAGTGTGGGACATGAGTATATGAGATATTGTAGACTTTGCACTCCATTGTTTGCAACAAATGTAGAGAGAGAGAGAGAGAATTTACAAAAAATATATTTACAACGTTTTTTATAAACTTTTAATCATAGTATACAACTAATTATTTTCAACTCTAGGCTAAGGGTTTTGGCACCACAATTTTTATCACTATATGGAGAATATTTTTTTTACATTGAAACATAGTTTTGGCACAATGAATCAAGTTTCGAAAACAAAAACAAAACAAAAATAAAATAAAACATAACAAAAGTATTCATTTTCATTTTGAGTTGTCTGTGAAACTGAATTTTGAGTTCTCACTAAACTATGAATTGGTAATGAAACCTAAACCTGAACCTCCCAAAGTGAAGGAGAGGTCCAAGGACCGATTACGCCATCAATTATGGTTTTCTCATTGTCCTCATTCAGGTATAGAAACAACCTCGATAATTTACAACTCGTTCAAGAACAAGGAGACAATTATGGGGTTCCGATCTTTGTGAACTCAGGAACCATTTTGATTATTTGCTTTAAATTTCCTTCTCATTCATTTAGGTTAGATTATTTGACTATCATCTGGTTGTTGTCAATGCCCTTATAGACATGTATGCAAAATGTGGCATCATGGAGGATGCAAACAAATTGTTTGATAAAATGCTTAAATGAGACATTGTCTACAGGACAACATTGATTGCAGACTATGCACATAGTGGGTTGCTAGATGTGGCCCTAAAACTATTTAAGAAAATGAATTTGTGAAATGTGGTCTTGTAGAATGTAATGATTGTCAGGTTTTTGCAAAATGGGTATGGGGATAAGGCATTAGATAATCCAGCACTACTTCTTGTTGAAAAAAATAATCCAATGCTGCTACCAGAGGCCACACTAAAAAATAAAATATAGAGACAAGATTTTCTTTCAAGTATATATGAGTTCAATTGATAACTGATTATGTCTCCTCTAACTCTAAATTTTGAACACCTTCCATTAAAATATTCTATGTAGTCCAATAGCAAAATTTTAAGCAAAGGAATCTTATATATTTTCATTTCATGTGTATTGATAAAGGTGGCATTGGTTTCATGAATGTGGTTCTTTTCGTAGGCATACAATCCCTTCCATCCACCCCCTCCTGCTACATGTGGAATCCCCTATGGCCCTCCACTGACTGCTACTTGTGATATCCTTCAAGATGGAAGACAATTGGCCTACAAGGAAATCAAAGTTCCAAAAGAGAGATCCAAATACAAGATCATCATTACACATGGTTTTATGAGATCCATAAATGATTATCTTGACATTTCCAGGGTAAAGTGCATCTTAACAATATTCTACTAGGTAACCTCTGAATTGAGCTTGTAATAGTGGTAAAGCATGTGATAATGGTTGTTGCATTCCTTCATAATGTTCCAAGGAGTTTTGGAAGAGCATCTAAAGCTTAAAATCACTTAATATTGCAAATGATATAATGATATTAATGAAAATATTGGCAATAATAAATTGAATTTCAAACATCAACAACTTTTCAACAACACAAAAGTCAACAAATCTTACCAAAGGCTAGATTTTTGTCCTAAATACTTGTGCCATTTACTGTAGTTCTGAATTAAATTTTGCATAACCTCATTCAGGGCATGCTCATCCAACTAAAATCACACACAATAACAACATCATTATCTATGTAGATTTATTTTAGAGTACGGTTTCCTATCGTTGGCATTTCAAAGATAGCTTTGGGAATTAATAGCGGGTAGGGTATTCATCAGTTGGAAATGAAGAGTACTTCATATATAGATTAGTAGAAAGTGGCTATGAGATGAGGAGTTTAGTTAAATGCTATGATTCCCCTATGGGGCCGGGCGAACTCACTACGTTCGGGAACCTCCCTATCGGTAGGGGTTTATGTCACTCGTCCCTCAATATGAATATGAACCATGAAATGAACCATGCATGGTATTGGCTATTAAATGGAGATGAACTATGATGTTTGCTATGGTTATTTGCTATGATTCGGCTTCCCTACGATTCGTTATGATTAGAACAACATCATTATCTATGTTTTTCATGTTCAAATCAATATCCTTGTGAAAAGAAATGTCTTATACATAATTAGCATAGCATCAAAGACAATCAAGTTCAAGGGTACATAGAGAAACTTTGGCAGTGGCTCATGCTTTGTGGTATTTTGTATGTGTACATTGGAAAGAAGAAAAATTAAGTGCTCCCTCTGATTATCTACATTGTTTTTAGCTACATTTTAGCTAAATTGCTAAATATTTTTTTTCCAATTTATTCCTTGTATTGTATCTTTTTATGAGCAGATATGATACTTTTATATTCAAATCTACCATACCTGAGCATGGACCTATTATTCATGAGTGGAAATCTATTATTTCTAAGAGCATATTTATATGCTCATTTTAGATCAAATTGATGTGCCCTATTGATGGAGTAACCCTACCTAGGAACCCGTTGAACAACAAAGAACCTCATCCCATGCATTAGATAGAAGTGTTATCATGGCACCAGATGATGGATCACAGTTCGACCAAAAACATGCAAATCAAGAAGGATTGTCGCAAGGGTCCCCTGTAGCCTGTAACAACACCGAATGAGTAGAGAATCAAGAATATCATTTGTTTTACCACATAAAATAGACAACTAAGAGATTTCCAATTGAATAGAGTTTAATAAAATTAAAAACCAAGCTGAGTCAACATTTTGAGCAAATCCAAGAGCTCCTCCAAGTGATAGTGAAAGGTGAAGTAGATATGATGTAAAAATGTTGCAAGGCAAGTTAGCACGAGATGAGGTGTGCTGAAATGATGAATACAACAATACATTTGTTGAATAGTGTGAAAAGACAACAGTTTGAAACCAAAGGTAAACCATTTTAAAATCTTTGGTTCAGTTACTTATGACACAACTTACAGGAAATTGTTATTTCTTGGGTATGTTGACAAAATGAATTCATATAGGTTAGTGGATCCCTGAAAATGAGTTTGTTATCAGTAGGGATTTTAGAACCAATGGAAATTTTGGCCTAAATAAGATTGATGATGACTAGTTTGAGGCTGACAAATCAATGGACTGGCAAGGAACTAAATTGTAAAAGTTTGAGCAGTGATAATGTGATGATGTGTAGGTAGCACAAGTCCACAATCAGTTTATGGAGGTAAAAATCTTAAATATGCAAGGAAAAAGATCTCCCACGGTCCAATGATATTAAAGGAGAAGGCGAAAGTCTTGGAGATGTAAAGAGAGAAGAGATCACATAGTCCAATCATGGAGGAGAAGGTGGAAGGATTGAAGGAATGAAGACGAATGGAATGCTAGATGGAGAAATGGAACCATAGTTGTAGGATGCATCAACTTTAGTCCCACAAAGAGTAGTACAATATGATTGGAGGATGAAAGTAAAGAGACCACATGATCAAACAAAGGTGGTTGTGGATCAACTACAATACACTCATTTGGATGAAGAGTCTGTGCTTGATCAAGTTGTTGGTGAGGTGTTTTATGTTGGTTACATGTCGTGCACTGGAAATTTTTTCTCATTTGCTAACAACTTCAAAAACTACTTTTTGGAGCAAATTTAAGATTTGTGTTGTAGACATATTTGATATGTTTGGTCCAAACCAATTTTTACTTTGGAATAAATACTTGTTCTCGATATGACCATTAAGAGAGGGTGTTAGAGTTAGCATATAATATTGATCATATATATAGTGACTAGTTAACTTGTTAACTATATTCTGAGTGCATGATAGATATATAGTTATACAATCAAACAAAAGTCATCCTAAATTCTAGAGCATTTAGTGTTTTTCACTATTGGGTTCAAATGAAATGCCAGGTGTATAAATCTTGCTTAAAATGGGAGAAAGGTGAAGTTGGAATAAAACAAAAGAGATGGTATGTTTGTACATTAGACTACGATTTGTTTGTTTATTGTATATATGGCTCAAACTTAAAAGTTGAATGAGCCTAGGAAAATATGTTATCTTGCAACAAGAGAAATCAAATTTCTTGAAGTGTAAAAACAAATTACACCTCAAGAAATTTGCTGCCCTCAGTGCTTGATAGATCTAGGTTTAAGATGGATGTATGGTGGTTTTCTAATTTCCAAGAAAAGTACTTAACCTATGTTTACGTGGGTTAAATAATTGTTACCTATGTCTACATCTAATACCAATAAAATATTCCATTATGCCTAAAAGCAATGGTATCTATTTAGTGGGAGCAACAAAAGAAAACAGAATGAATACCTCATCATTACACTCTCCATTTTCTTGTTTCATTTGTGAATAATTGTCCATTGTTACTCTTCTCCGAGCTGCAATTCTTGTTTGTGGGCCCCCCTAACATCATCATTTACATTTCTTTATATTGATTTTCCCTTTTCCCTTGATTCTTCCGAATGTGAAGCGTCCATGGAATTTGTAGGAATTCCCAATACAATCAACAACCTTGATCTTGTTGAAGGTCAACTTTTAGTTGCTTTTGAAGGTATTGCTTGAGATGGAGTTGATGTTGATGTAGAACAAGGTTGTACTTCACTACTATGACATCTTGTTTCAGTTTCATTTCTATGAACTTTGGGCCAAACTTTAAGATCAACGCAACTAGCCAAAGGGTTCATAAACAGAACACTAGAGTGATCACAAAGAGACTTTTCTCTGTGTGCTCTACAAAGTAGTAATTTTAAAGGCTTTGATAATGCATTCAATACTGCTGAAATGCTAGTATTAGCACTTAAATAATTAGGTTCCAATTGATTAAAATTCATATGTTGTCCAATGGTTCCCGTGCCAATTGATTCAAAATGTAATATACCAAAAAGTCTAATACTAACATTATTTAAATTATTATTTATTAAGTTTAATTTATATGATTAGTTTAAATATGATAAGTCATGATCACTTAATAAAATATCACGACTTATCACATATTGGTGTATTTATACAGCCCGTTTGTATTATTCTCATCATCAATTATATATCAAAAATACATTATCCAACATGTAAGACTTATGTTCTTACAAGTTGTATCATAGCTACCAGGGTTCTCGGGATCTTCTTCGGCATCTCATCTCCTCCATTCTCCTTCCCTCATATTTTCATTCCACTAATTCCCCAATTTCCATTTTTATTCCACTAATTCCCCAATTTCCATTTTTATTCCACTAATCCCCCATCAAAGACAAAAACAAGACGTGGGTTTATAAATCCATACTTGGTTTTAGTAAACCAAACCCCTTTGTGTCATTTCCAACAAAATAATATTATTGTTATCAATAATAAAAACAATTATTTTTTAATATGTAAAGTCTTCCCCCCAAAATAATATAATAATAATAAATTATTATGATTAATAACTATTATAATTATTATATATATTATTTTTCTTCCAAAAACTATTATTATTAATCTTGAATAATAATAATTATTAATATTAGTTTATTTTTTTAAATATTTTCAAGTTCTCAAATATTCAAAGATGGAACTGTCATCATCCCTGAATAAATTTTATGGAGTGGATAAAATAAACAAAATGTGGGAAAAATGTGAAGAAGAATTTATAATTTTGAAGGGAATGATAAGAAATCATTTGAAGCAAAACGTGAAAAACAAAGTGAAAATGAAAATAAACAAGAAACCAACCAAGAATAAACGATTGACGAATTTGGAATCAAGAATGAACTTATAGCAAGATCAAACCCCGAAGAATTTATTGCTCAAATTGAACCAATGATGAGAGAAAACAATGAATAAGTGGTTAAGGTCTTCACTCAAGGAACAAAAAAGGATCACATGAATGGTCCATTCTACACAACTACAAAATCGTTAAAAATTTGCTAGCGAAACACCATAACAAGGACAAATCAGAAACCATTCCAGGGATCCAAACCAAAACCAAGGACATAATAGGGAAGAGGATAGCAATGATGAAGAAAAGAAAGATAAAAAGGACATGCATAAAGACCAAAATGAATCTACAAAAGATGTTGTTGTGAATGACAATAATGAAAACAAACATATAGTTCAACATATTAATAAACCTAAAGAAGTACTAGTTGAAAATAATGATAACAAAAACACAGAGATAGATGCACCATGCATGAAGGAACATGACATTGAAAACGATTGTAAAGAGGAAGATGATATCCAACATCATAATGATGAATATAAATATGATATCAGTAACAATTGTGAAACAATAAAAAAATAGAGGAGTATCATCATGGAAATGAAGGAAGTGGAAATGTTCCTAATCATGATGATGGAAAAAATAAAAACCCAAAAGGTTCTCAAACTCATGAATATATAGATGCTTTGCAAGTTAACGTAATTCAATGTGATCGTGAATCACTAAAACTAAAGTATTCTAAGAAACAAATGGAGAATATCACAAAGTTAACAATGTTTAATTAAATATCCATCATTTTTTACCAAGGAATCCAAAGGGCAGTCAAAGAATGGTGACATATCGTCGCATGCAAAAAAAATCAGAGATCAACATCAATAACACTTATGAGTTTCTTAAAGGAAATTTTGTGGTGAGGCAAGTTTTTCAAGAAGACACCAGATTGGAAACTCACATGAACATACCCTATAATCATTATGTTTTTACCTACATGATCATATGCAGGAAAAAATTTCAATGAAAATGTTACCAACTATTTCAAGAATTATTAAATAGTGGTACCATTATTCATGGCAAGAGTTCATTTTTCAACATCAATCACACCTATGTGTTTATCAAAGGAAATTTTGTCAAGTACAACAACCTTATTGAAGTTACAACTAATCAAGCATTTAAGAAATTCAAATTGAGCAATTTTTACACAAGATTCGTGAGTGAATCTTTTCAAGTCCAGGTGACTTGTAATATACCAAAAAGTATATTACTAACATTATTTAAATTATTGTTTATTATGTTTAATTTATATAATTAGTTTAAATATGATAAGTCATGATCAAATAAAAGATCACGACTTATCACATATTGGTGTATTTATACACCCCATTTGTATTATTCTCATCATCAATTATATATCAAAAATACATTATCTAACATGTAAGACTTATATTCTTACACAAAACACCAAATGGCAGAAATTATTGAAGCAAATCACCAAGATAATGGAAACTTTAGATTCTTGGGTTCAATTGAGTCAAAATAACGAGCCAAACATCATATCTAAGTACTCATTTGTTTTTACTATGATAATTTTTGGACAATAAGGGCCATCTGGGACCTCAATGTTTATGTATATTCATTGTAGAACCCCAAGATTTTGTTAAAGATTTAAATGTTTGTCTTAACTTATCCTAGGATCATCTAGCCAATAACTAGTACAAAATGAGAGATAAATGACTGAAATCAACATATAAATGACCACTTTTGAAAATTTGTTGACCACTGGTAGCAAATTAGCGGTCATTTATCATATGACCAAAAATGTTGTCATATTTAGCTTAGTCATTTATAGCTTATCTTGTGGTCATATATTTGGTTGTTAATTAGGTCATATATTTGGTCATTAATTGTCACAATTAATGACCAAATATATGACCACAATATAATCTATAAATGACCAAGTTAAATATGACTACATTTTTTGTCACGTGATAAGTGACTGCTAATTTGTGACCAGTGGTCGCCAACTCAAAAGTGGTCTCTTATATGCGGATTTTGGTTGTTTTTTGGTAATTTATCTGTATTTTGTAGTGGGAATTTATCTCTTTTTAGTGGTTTTAGAATATATATAGGGCATGGAGGAATCAAACCACCAACCTCCTTCCTATAAGGCAGGTGCTATTCCATTGAGCTAGCAGCATTAAATATAATATATTATATAATTTTACATAAATTATGTAAGACACAAGCATAATCTCTTTCAAAAGGTTATATGGTCACAACAAAGGCAAGGGAGCACTCTATTTGACTAAGTATGGAACATAAATCTAAGAGAAACTCGCAGGAAAACAAGTCATATTGCATATGTTAATATAAGGTTTTCTTTACCTTTTGGAACAAAGAAAGAACAAACTAAAAATCACTCTGTCACACAACAAGAGGTGCATTCAAGGAAATATTCTTACTTGACACTCCATAGAAGCTAAAGTATAGATCTAAATAAACTTTTAACTTAACCATGAAATTAATACTAGTATAGCTCTTACACAACTGAAAATATGTTATTGTACAAGATCCATAAAAGAACTAGTCTATTTTAGCTATACAATTGACTTCCCAAATCATACCTCCATGGATTTCTAATCTAGGCCTTATCATTAAAAATATCAAATATTGTACAACAATTGGAAAAAATTGGATGAACTAGAATTATTGATTTAGATGTTGAAATCCATTCCAATATAAAATTGAGACGAATTAGAGACCTACAGGATAGCTCTTATATGAGAATCAATTGATAAAAGAGAAGCAATGATTACTATTTCAATGTTAAAATCCAACGTATCATACGAGGTCTATTCTTATTGAAGAAGTAGATGTGTCACACAACTACCGTAACATACCTTAACTACATATCACTCACATTACTAATAAATATAAATCTTTGTTTCCATCACCTATATGTATTTGTTTGCATTAGTAATTGTAACCTACTAATGCATGTCACTTGTCACTTCTTTTGTTACACTTACTATCAACTATAATCTTGAAATATAAACTGCCTACCCATTTGTCACACGGAAATTTCGTCATTTCCATAATAATGTACTATGTACCTCTAAACTTGCCTTAATCTTGGAAGAACCTTTTCCAAAACTTACCTGGAATATGAGAACCATGAGATTTTTCCCTTCAAATAGATTAATCAACAACATTGTTGCGCACCTCCAATTGTCACAAGATGCTCTTAGACAAGGTGTGAGATTGTTTATACGAATGGAAAAAAAAGGTTCAAGGAGATTCTAGAAAGAATCCCTCATGGATGGATATCCCCTCCTATTCGGGTGGATCTCAATTGAATTCCTCACTTGATGGCATCTCACTATAACCTTCTTCCCTTATCTATCAATACCCCCCTATCCCTTTTGTCCTATAAATACAAGCTCATCCCCATGGGTGAGGGGGAGAATGGATAGTAGCAAGATGTTGGTGGAATGTTGCTATAGTGTTGTTGAGTCTTTGTTATCCCTTTGAATAAAGGTGAATCTTTGAGGCATTTGATCATTAGAATGAAGCTTTCAACACCAAGGTGTGGTTGTAATTCTCTCCTTCTCTTATTTTTATTAATACAACAAATATTCTCCTTTCTCACAATAATTTGTTTATAATTATTGATGCTTTCTTCCTTGGTTGTTAGCATATATTCTTGTTGCTTTCATTTGTCTTTTTCTATTAGCATGTCTTCGACGTTGGTTTCACGTGGAATGGTAGATTGAAGGAATGAAACAAGAACAACCATATGATTGCCAGTTTTGTGTTCTTTTCTATTTGCATTCGAATTACAAGAATTTAGAGAAAGGTCATATTTATGCATGTTATTTGTTCTAGTTTAGGTTGTCTGAACTAGGGAGTTTGGTATTTGTCCGCATCGACCGAATAGTCCTCAAACAAAATTGGTGAATCCACTAGGGAGGACCATGTCTTTGTAGTAGAGTTCATATTGGTGTTTTTTTGGGTTTCAATTTGTTCCTTTGTCCTCTTATATCTACTTGTTTTACCTTGTTTTTCTTGGATTTGAATACCTGAGCCGCTTGGTGATCCAGACGCCTTCCCAAACCTTTAGTTTGTTCATATTCCTAAGTTTTATTGAAACATGTGCTTATTTAAAATTTTATTTTTCACCTGCCGCACCCTATGTGAAGACATAGTGCGAAATGTTTGCACCTGGGCTTTGCTTTAACTACTACACTACATATTGTCAGATTAGTGTTATCCTGTAAACTACGACACTGTATATTATTTTTGAGTTTTGGCTAGGTTTTCTCCTCAAAAATTAGACTGGGTTATTTCTTAAACTTTTACACTATTTCTTAGAGTTTTTTGTTTCTCCAGAACTAGATTTTCATTCCATTTTTTATCATTATTTAGAGATTGGAGTGTGATTTGGTTTGTACAACAGTATTAAAAATATGGGTGTCTATAGTAAGCCTTGTTGTCTTGGTTTTCATCATTGTGTTCTTAAATCTATATAGCTATTGTTCTTTGCAAAAGTAGATCGATCTTTGTGTTTATATATTCAAATCAAAGTTTTCTTTTATATTTGTTATTAGATTGAACAATGCTTGAAAAAAAGTATAATAAATATACGTTTGTGTTACTTTGATTTAAGTTTTTTTATTTTTTAAGATGGAACGTCGCTCAGGAAACCCTCAGGTACTTCCCCATTTTTTTTAGGATGTTACCCAAGGTAACCCGTCGGCCCTGATTACGGTGCCTAACCTGGTGGGGACATCGAGTGAGGCACCTGCATAGCCACCCAGGGGATTTGACCTCGAGACCTTCTACTAGCGTAAACAATTCTCAACCACTTGAGCTAACCCACTGGGCTTGATTTAAGTTTTGTATATCTTACACTTGCATTTATTTAAAACAAAAATAAAAATTGTTTAAGTTTCATAGGCACTGGAATATTTGGATGTTATTTTCTCTATCCAGTGTTTTCAATGGAAACAGTGTTGGGGTCTTTCTTTTCATATCTTAGAGATCTTCTTTATCATAATTCTTGAAAAGTTATGAAACAAACCAAAAAATCTTCTTTTGGTGTAAAAATTGAAGGATTTGCTTTATCATAGTCTCAGATTTGGGTGTATGCTAGTTTGGATTTTGCATATCATTGAAAAATAAAAGTGAAAGTTGCATGTGTATGGGATCTTTTGCATTTGGAAAAACTCTGTGTATCTCTTTAAGTAGGACGTTCATCGAAATAAAGAATTGCACTTCATTTTTGCATGGTTTATGAGTAAAGTCCAAACTTCATTTTGTCCACTTAACCATCATAGGGTAAAATTAAGTGCTTATTATTCTAAAATATTTAGCAATATTGTGTGATAGGCTAGAGGCATGTTTTAGCGTCATTAAACGTAGGATTTGTCATTACTTTTCAGCTTTACAACTTGGGGACTATGTGCTTCTTCCTTGTACCTAGAGTATATCGAAAGGCCCCTTTCGAACAATTTCACATTAGACAACACTACTATGTATTTGAGCTCCCATGTACCTTGTGTATATCGGGAGACCCTCATAGGATCCTGAGACCAACTAAGTTAACCTTTCAGTCATCCTATTATTTCAATACACTGAGAATAACATTTGGGGATATTATTTTGCACGTACTATCAGGTAGTCGGATAATACAGTCAAGGGTATGGTCCTAATCCTACTTGGTTAATGCTCTAAAAAATTGGGCCAAGTATTATTGTTGGACCCTACAGTATATCGCAAGTTGCGATAATTTGACACTCCTGTGAGGATTTGGCATTTTAATCCCACCTATCATATTGTTTGCTTATGGCATTATAGAGAGATTTTAGCTTAACATTCTATTTGAACTGCAACATTTAAGATGATCCTGTAGAATATGAGGTTTGCAACCTGAATATCCACAAGATCCTCAAAACCCTATAAACTAAGGAAACATGGAACAAGACATGGACTTAACTTCTGAAATCGACAACGTGCCTAGTCTGCCGGAAGAGATAGTACTAGTTACTAAAGGGGAAGGAGAGTACATCCCCCTGCAAATTCTCCTATTACTAATCCATTAATACCTTCAATAGTGGAGAAACCTTCTTCATCTGATAACATCCTTTCATATGTCATTTGTAGGAACCTTTGCACCCACAGATTGGTTATTCACCCAACCTCCACCAGATGATCCAGTAGGTACTATGGTTGGTCCAACCGCCTCGTTCTACGGAACCACTTTAGGACAAGCTATTTCTTAGTTTGGTTACACCAATGGTACTCCATCATCATCTATGGAACTGTCTTCGGTCAAAACATTCCTTCTCGAACTAGAACTATTCCATCCTTCTTACCAAGTGACATCCTTGATCATTCATTAGGACTTTCTTCTAGTAGGGTTGTTAATTTTAATGTCATTCCATCCCCTATGGTTACTATTTTATGTACACACTCTTTTCCTCAAGTCGGTAGTACCATGGCAGTTCCTCAAACTGCCCATATTTTTCCTTCCAATGTTTCATTAGTAAGTTCACATATATTTTCTGTTGGAATTCTAACTGGAGGTCATTATTCTGCCCCAGCTCCACCCATAACTAGAAGTCATTTTTCACCTGCATTTCATATTATATATTGAGTAATTCCTTTAGCAGTAGGTCCAAGCGTAGTTTTCAATCAACCTTCATCTGCATGCCAATCTGACTCATGGGGAAAACAACTACCTGTTTGGAAACAACAACAACCACCTATTTGGGGACAACAACAACCACCCATCGTAGGTAGCCAGTATTTCGCTGGGGGTAAAATTACCCAATTACCTTCTTATCCCCCTAGTTCGAATCTATATTCTAGTTTACCCTACCTAGGAGGTATGTCCAGCCAATCGACACAACCCGCTACAGTGCTTATCCATTCATAAGGAGTTGTTCCTCAACCCACTGCAATGCATGTACCCTCACAAGGATATGTTTCCTCTCAACCTACTAACCCCATGATTCAGAACCATACACCTTACCAATAGTACTATACAGTCAACCCATATGGTTTCAATGTGAAATCACAACCAACGTATGGCCCTACAGGCATTCCTATGCCTTATCAATATTATAACTACCCGCAACCAAATTGAAAACTTCCTTTTCTTGCAACATTCGATTTTCCTAAGTTATCAAGACTATTGAATGATCCCATAATGCATGAGGCCTTATGGGCCCCCATACTGTCCAACCTACCATCATATATTCCCAAGTTTGATGGTAAACTTGGGAAATACCCAAAAAATCATGTTATGACTTTCCATCTCTGGTGTTCTTCGAACTCGTCGATGGATGATTCTATATCTTTTAGGCTCTTCCACCGAGCTCTCACTAGGACTACAAAAAAATGGTATATTGAGATTCCACAACACTCCTTTAGAAACTTTAATTCCCTCTCAATGGAATTCCTTACACATTTTCAATTACCAATTAGATATGAGACTGGCATATACCTATTAACCTCACTTTGATAATCCACCTCCACTCACATTTTTTATTAGATACATGAATGGAGAAGGAGACACAGGTTAATTAAGGATCCTATTCTGTATAAGTATTGGCTGGTTGGTTCACAAAATCACTTCTTCCACCCATTTCCATATATGTCACTAATGGGAGGTGCTATTACAGAAGAGCAGGTGATTAGTCGTGGTCAGTATCTGAATTTGGTTTATCCTCAGTGCAAAAATTTGTATGACCTGATTCCTGCATGCTCCCCATGCCACTGCTTATCCTTCAAGACCTACCACTGAACCTTATGTCAATGGCATTGTGGGTTCCATGCAAATGTTGTCTGCATTTAAGTCAATGAAACAACAGAGCCAATCAACCTCTATTTCTAATCAGGATGCTACCAACACAAAAACTACTCCTATTTTTTATATATCCTTTGAGGTGAATGTAGTTCAATATTCTCAATCACTCGGAGGTAAGAAGAAAGGCAATGGAAAATCCAAAAGTCCTTCAAACCAGTAGGAAAATACAAAGACGCAGAACACCGATGTTGAATGAAAACCCAAGAGAAAGGAAAAGTTTCCTTTCCTCATATGTGGGGGTGACCATTTTACAAAATAATTTCCTCATCGTGAGGAGTTTACTAAATTCCTAAAAGGTACATCCACACTGGCATTGTTAACTAACCCTTTCCCTTCACAACAATAACTGATTGATCATTATTCCTCGTAAGGAAATACTTTCTCAACTGAAGAACTGAAGATGATGTGTAGTGAAATAGTTAACATAACAACTTGATCATATATTTATGATGTGACTCCATAAAATTAAATTGAAGGGGGTTCTAATGATAACACTTCCCCCTACACTCCTCCTCCATCTACTAGCCCTCTTCAAATGGAAAACCCAATTTTTGATTCAATGTTGCGTCGTCCACAGAGCACCATTTTAAAGTCGTATTTTAATCCTAACGCTCATGCCACACAATATTATAATATTATTGAGGATTTATCTTAGGACCCACACACCATCTCCACTCTTTAAGTGCTCCAAACTTGTTCCGCACAATGTAAAAAACCGTTGTCAACACTTGTCACTATAGATCTAGGGACATCCAACACAATCACTTTTAACCTGAAGTATTTTAAATCGAGGATTTCTAACCAACTTTCTTTTCATATTGATATAAGATTATGTGGGAAAAATATCCATCATACTGTATTAGATGAAGGTGCCTCCACATCAGCCATGTCTCTATCCTATTGGATAGCTATTGGTTCTCTTGATGTCAACCGTTCACCAACCACTCTAAAAGCTTTTGACGATCAAGTATTCCAACCTTATGGACTTTTTTCATCTTTGTCTGTAGAATTGGGGGAAAATATTGTCTTGGTTCATGTAGAAGTAGTTGATGCACCTTTAGATTACAACTTTTACTTGGTAGAAACTGGTTTTATGCCATGATCGCAGTTAACATCCTTGGTTTTTCATTTATAATTTCCTTACCAAGGAAAGATTATTACCATGGTCTAAATCGATGTTTTCTCCCCTGATGTTAATACCAACTCTGCTAATATTGTTCCTCTTTTCGGGCATTCCATGCCTTAGTATGAGAGTGTAGGAGTAGGACTCCTCACTCATGGGAGTCTTTCCATTAACTGCTCCCGATCCTCCACTGCAGGTTTCTATGATAAACATGATTTCCACTATTAATGAAATTCCATCGAAGGGTAAATCAATTAAATACATAAAATCCCTTAGTCCATCCGAGGATGTATATAATGCAATCCAATCCACCTCTAATGATTGTACCACTGATGATCACCTTTTGGTGGCATCAAACCATTACTCTCTGCCATATTGGTTAGACTCTCCTTCGCCATTTTTGGATTATCTCTAGCACACTTTCCCATCTGATGAGTCTATCATGGAGGTGATGTGGCTAGATGAGTCACCTTGGAGGGACCATCATCATTGATCCTCTTTCCTCCCAAATTCCCAATTGGTATAAGATGATTTTGTATCTTTTGTTTCATCTGATATTGTCACAAATGTAGAACAAGTCTCAGACACTGAGAGGGGGGGCTGAATCAGTGTCTATTTAAAACTTTAAAAATATCTTGCCAAATCACTTAATCTAATTAGTCATATATATTATGAACACAAATATACATACGAATAATAAATATCAATATTAATTTCTTTTATTAAATAAAATTCTTGTTTACAAATTATAATTTTATCTAGACCCAGCTTTCCTGGAAAGATTCAACTCTCCTGCAAAACCCAGTTTGCATACATGACCTGCCTTGGAATTCCATGAATTTCCTTTGTAGTGGCCATACATCAGCCAATTCTTGTCACAAAAAAGGACTCATGCATCTTCATCCAGATCTCAACTCCCCTGTCAATCATACACTTTGTCACGATCTCAGATCTTCAAAGGGTTTTACTCCTCGGAGCAAATTTTGCTTTGAACCTTTGTGCCCTTGCTGCATGGATGATCCATGCTGCTCCGCGATTTCAATAGTCTCAGCGTTTTTCATACATTGTGATCCACAACATTGAGAAATTATTGCTTTGTCTTTTTCTCTGCTATCCCATTGGCTTCACGATATACCTCGTTCATATTTGTTGCAGCTTTATGTGGATGAGAGAAATCAGGTCTTGCTTGGTCAAAAAACCAACCGGTGGCGATAGAATAGTTGGCTTGATTCCCATATTTTAGTACTTCGTTCCATACCGGTAACGCCGACAATACATCCACTTGTTGCTCGTCATTGAATTCTACTTGAAACTATGCCCTTAACCAGCATCTTGTCTTCATAAACCTGCATTGACATTCTCATGGACTCACAAATATGGAAATCCTCAACATCCGATAACACATTGAGGATTGTGCACTCTTTGGAAGAAATATATTGCATGATGAGTTTCGATATTTGTTGGTGATTTTTATGAGAAGCTAAAGAAGATAGGCATTGTGGGCAACGTTTGTGAGTTCTAGGTCATATACATCGTATTCCATGTAATTAGCAATGGCAATGAAAATAGGTTTCGTTAGTTTTCTTGACTTTGCATTTAAACGTTCATATTTCAGTTTTCATTATATCTTTGATAAACATGTAATGCCTCTAATGTTTATATGTGTACTTTAATGTAATTTCACTTGGAGACACTTTACATGTTCACTTTAATGTTTTCACTTTAAATCCATTTGCACTTTAGTCATTTTATAGTTTCACTTGAGTATGTTATTTTAATGCTTTTATAATGACACTTTAATGCTCTTTTGATCTATTTAATAGTAGAACTTGAATATGTCATCATTGTTATCACATATAGTGTTTCTTACTTCTCTCACATCTCTATCATGCCACATATGATTGCCATCAATGACAATCTACACAATCTATACCTATAATATTTCCAACAATCTCCCCCTTTGGAATTGATGGCAATACTAATTCAATTTCTTCCCCTTTGACATCAAGGGAAAAGGGTTGAATAACTCCCCTATTTATTGTGTCATCTGTCTCTTTTCACATGAGTGAAAAGCAATGTGATCAAATTAGGGTTGTTTTAACACATCTTCCATAGTTGCAAGTTGCCTTCACTAACCTACTATTATTTTTCATCATAGTGGCTTCTGAAATCAATGATAATGATTATCTTTTCTCCTCCTCAAATGTCAATATTTTTATGTCTCTTGCTACTGTTTAAAATACTTCATTCTGTCTTCAAACATATAATCCTCTATTACACTTTCTGATACCAATTTAATGTATTGTTTTCTTGAGAGATTAGATTGGAAGAGAGACTAGTCCTAATATTTTAACATAAGTGGAGAAATATATAATCAACTCCCCCTGCCTGTGTACTTTCTCTCAAACCAACTAAAAAAAGCCTTCTTCATTTATTTCTTCAACGGTTGTATTTCTCCCATATTGCCAATAATTCATTGTTAACATTTTCGGGACTCCATCCCCCTGAGAGAAGAAATCTTTGGCCATCCGAGGCAATAAAGATCAAAGACCATACATATGTATTGGATTGGGAAGCTTACTGACATCGATAACCTTATCAATCTGGTCAGATGGATCACCTTGACCAGTTGAATCCCATTCACCATAGACAAAATTCCTTTCGATGTGTCCATGCATTGCAGATAGTCCTCGGAAGGCCCTACTTAATGATTCCCCCTGGGCCACCAACCTTATAATTTTAGAGATGCCACCGCAAAGAGGCTCAAAGTAGCGGCGTGGAAAATGAAAATCCATGAGCCTCAAACACATGGCCATGTCGGTGCCAATAATATTGAGACAAAATTCCACTCAATTCAATATCAAATTCAACACACCAATTACTGTTATGTGATGGGGAATGTACCTTACACCACTAGAGAACTTCATCATTTATCTCCTCATTGAAAGGTATTTTCATTATGCCAGACATGACCGTGGATCAAGCTTTGTCGCACCTTTCATTGGGGTCCTCTATAAGCTCGTTAAAATATCCATCTTTCGGGATGTTAGTGGAAACCGTACAAATCCATGCATGGATGATATCCTGCCTATGTCTATGAACTCTTTTGTGGGAACACATAATGGCATTCCAACCCTTGCGTTTCCTTCCAAAACATCAACGCCCACAATGATAGGGGTCCTTTTTGTTGAAAACACATTGTGGCAAAATCTTAAGCACACAAGGGAAAACTGCTTCCTCGGCTGATTCCTTTTTCTTTTCTTCTTTAATGTTGTCAACGTAGGCTTTGAACTGATCAAATAAATGATAAATGATGTATGCCATAAATATCTTCACACCAAGTTCATCTGCAAGCTCATGAGCCTCTAGAGTAACTTTCACGTCAAAAGCCAAAATTGCAGCATATTCTTTCTTCTTTTTCTCAAGCATCACACTAGACCGCATGATATTTTTTTTGTGCACAGGCCCAATATTGATCCCACTGATAGGGATACTTATAGCTGGACTCTTTAAGAACTCAAGTAAAGCTTCTAGAGATCCCAAATTTGAAGCTTGCACACAAACTCCCTCACCAGTCTTGTCAATCCGAGACATTACATTTTTCATATCTTGCATTGCTTCATCCTTAATATCTTCCAAATCATCATCAGGTCCTACAACATGTAACTGAGTTCCTGCTGTATCATGCTCAAGCCCCTGTGCAGTAATCTTAATTCCCTACGTAGCCTTCAACTCCTTATGATGTTGGTAGGATCCCTTTATTCAAAGCTCCTTCATTGGATGAGGAGTCAGTAAAGCACAAATACGTGTGACAATAGGACCCTGCATTCCACACACTACAATCTAATATCCTTCATGAAGCACACCATTTATAAGTATAACATCAATTGTAGTTCCTGATCCCTCAATCACCTTCACCTCTAGGACAGTGCACTGAACCTCACTAATGTACATAAGCTTTTCCTCCATACAATATCAGGACTGTTCATCACCAGACTGTTCATTATCTTTATCAGTCCTATTTTGAATTCTTCATTATCTTTACTTGTTTTTGTTCTATATTCAGATAGAAGTCTTGTAGCTATTTTTTGCTTATAAATTGCTGCCAATAGATCTTTATCACTCTCACATTTCAAAACTTTCCCAGTCGTTTGGAGAGTATACTCCATATCAGCATGGCATAAACCCTTTTTGAGGATATGATCGCAATATGAAGCCAGCAATTCTGCGCTTGTAAGTCCTGCAACTCCACTGTTGCAGAGTGAAACAAATTCCTGATTTAAAGCATCATCCAAAAGAGAATCGGTATCGGTATTGGTCAAACACAAATCCTTCATACAAATACATTTAAGGTATATATCAAGTAAATCAACAATCTTTCATACAAATCCCACCAACTGACATTCTACCTGGCCATTAATTAGTATATTGTTCTCAGCTTCCTCTTTAACTAGTGTCGTCGCTTCCGTAGTTAATAGTTTACTAAAGATTGAAAAAAAATCCCTTTGCTAAAGCATGGTCGAAAAGAGGATCACTCTGAAACACATCCTTCACGTCTTTTAAGTATTTATCATGCAAATCAATAATACTTTGAACAACTACATTGTCTCTTTCCTCTGACTGATGGCCTAAGCTTAATGCATTCTCAGCTAGTTCCTGTTTAACCAGTGTTGTCCCTTCCATAGTTACATGTTCACTAAAAACATTTGCTATCACTTGCAAAGCTTTATCTTTCAATAAAAAAATATTACTATTACTGTACAGATCATATATACATATCTTAGTAAACAACATGTACATCCTTGAGAGATCATCTATCTTCTCTTCCCTGAACAAAGCATGCAGGCAGCTAATTGAATGTTCTTTTTCCATAAATTGGGCTCCATACTCCAAAAAGAGTGCATGTTGTACTATATTTAAAAACCTCTTACATCTATTTTCTGCGAATGGGTCCAAATCCAATTTCCTAGAAACCAAGGCAACCATCCTTTGACAAGCCTCTTTCTCCTTTAAGGTTGCATGATCTTTTTCAATCTTCCTCTTGTCCTCCTGCAATTCCTTCTCAAACTGTTTCATGGCCATATTCAAATATTCTTCTCTTTGATTTAGTGACCTTTGTCCTTCTATAAGCCTTACTTGTCTTTCTTGTAGGTTCTTCTCCCAATCCAGTAAATTCTGCCTCTCTATAGGCTCCCTTCCTCTCATTTGGTTATCTTGGTCAGGAATCCCTCTTTCATTAGCTTCTATTTGTCTTCTAAGGTTAAAGACTTCATACTTTACCTCTTTTATTTCATTAATTTTGTTTTCCAATTGTAAATTAAAACTAGAGAAATTGTTCTTCAATTCTCTTTCCTTGTCATCTAGCTGGATCCTTTGCTCATTTAATATCATCTTAGCAGCCTTATGTTTCTTGGTTAGTGCACAGAACTTATCCGTTAGGATCTTCAATTAATTTTCTGTTTTTACTGGACTCTTGCATATTCTTCTAGAATTTTTGGATTCCATCCACAATCCATGTAGTAACTCATTGATCTTGAAAACAGTTTCAAGCTCACATAGAGTGACCATAAACATGTTTTCAATCTTATCAAAAACATTTATAGGGTAAAACTTATCTTTTTCTTGGTATTTTCAATTGCAATAAGAAATTCTTCCTTTAATTTCTTCAAGTCTTCATTCTTAGTAATTGTAGCCTGATTTTTAAAGATTGATAAGTTTTCCCACTTTTCTTTAAATATGTCTATATCATCATGACTGCTGCAATCTGATTGTTCATGAAGTTCTAATCCAGTGTTTTCTATGAGGTCATCTCCTTCATCATGAGAGTTTTCACTAATAAAAGTGTTGCAGATTGAAGTACCATTTATCTCTTCATCATCTTTCAAATCTTCTTTCGTATCTTCATTGGATTTTTTATTACTGTCTTCTTTTGGTCTTTGATCTTTTGCTTAATATGTTTCTTCTAACTTGAGCCATATATTTCTGGCAACAGTGCAGAAACCAATCTTTATATTGACATCATTTGATAAGGCTTTCTTGATGGTTTGCAAAGCAATAGAATTGAATCTCTGATCATCTTTTGACATTCTGGTTTGTTCTTCAAGTACCACTTGTTGCTTGCTACAACATCCCACACATGTGCTCCTTTGGACTTCAATTGCTTCTTCACAACTTCTCTCCAATCGACATAATCAGCTCCATCAAATAAGGAAACTTGAACATCTATACTTGGTTCAAGTAATGTTTTCAAACTTCCACCCATCTTTTAAAATGTTGATTCTGGCACTTATTTTAAATTATAGTGCTTGGCCTTTCTTTTTTTAAATGGACCTGTTTTTCTTTTGGCTCAGCCTTCCAGCAGTGAGTTGTTCAAAGACAATCGGCTCTGATACCAATTGTAGAACAGGTCTCAGACACTGAGAGGGGGGGGTGAATCAGTGTCTATTTAAAACTTTAAAAATATCTTGCCAAATCACTTAATCTAATTAGTCATATATATTATGAACATAAAAATACATACGAAGAATAAATATCAATATTAATTTCTTTTATTTAATAAAATTCTTGTTTACAAATTATAATTTTATCTAGACCCAGCTAGATGGAAAGACCCAGCTTTCCTGGAAATATTCAACTTTCCTGCAAAACCCAGTTTGCATACATGACCCAGCATGTAGAGAGGAATCCAATCCTCATTCAGGCTCCAACATGATTACAGACACCAATCTGTTTGTATGAACACAAGGTCCATGTCAAAGGTAGACTATCTACCAAAATATTACATTTTATCCACCGAGATACTTCTATCTCACTTATAAGATGTATGTTTATATATTATTTACCTTTCAATCTTTTCACCTCCTGAAACAAACCTCGTGCCCTTTCATCATGGCGTCTTTTCAACTCTCAAATAATGTATTTATCATTATGTTATTTATATATTTTAATTAATTTTACAATTTTGTTTCTGATTGATTTTATTTAATTAATTAATTAAACATTATTTTGTCTTCCATTCCCAGATCTTGGGTTTCTTAACTTCACTGGCCTGCGGTATTCTAATCTACTTAACGCAGGCATGATCCTCCATGACCAAAACTTCAGGCCTGCGAGCTTCCTCACATCGTCTGCAAGCTCTCACTTCATTTCTTACCTGATGATAAGATTGCTACATATATCATGCCAAGACACACATAAGTTGTTCTTTAACCAAACCCTAAATCATACTCTGTTATTGTACTTTCTATTTTTGTCCATAATATTGGTTCATAACCGTTTTACATGACTTCATTTTCAAATTATTATAACACCACTGCAATCTTATACAATTCTTCACTCTCATATTATATATTCACTGCATACTCAGCTACTAGGTCTTCTTATTGCAGCCTTCATATTTTCCATGGTTGTATACATAGAATACGACCTACAATGAGCTTCCAGTTATCTTACAATGATGAGACTGTTGCTTTTTTTTAGGAATAGTCGAACGGTCTAACCCAAAATTCCTTCTAACATATGATTTTAGGTGGACGATCTGTGGATAGGAGACTCCATAATTTCAGATAGTGAATATTCACATTTGAGTATTCTTTGTTTTGATCTCAAAGACAAGGTTTGGTATGTCTTCTACTCAAATAGAATTGGAATTCCATGACCTGCCTTTGTAGTGGACATACATCATCCAATTCTCGTTCCAAACAAGGACTCATGCATCTTCAGCTAGATCGTAACTCCCATGTCAATCATACACTTTGTCACGATCTTAGATCTTCAAAGGGTTTTACTCCTCGGAGCAAATTTGCTTTGAACCTTTGTGCCCTTGTTGCATGGATGATCCATGCTGCTCCACAATTTCAATAGTCTCAACGTTTTTCATACATTGTGATCCACAATGTTGAGAAATTATCGCTTTGTCTTTTTCTCTACTATCCCATTGGATTCACGATATACCTCGTTCATATTTATTGTAGATTTATGTGGATGAGAGAAAGCAGGTCTTGCTTGGTCAGAAAACCAACCGGTGGTGATACAATAGTTGGCTTAATTCCCATATTTTAGTACTTCGTTCTAGACCGGTAACACCGACAATACATCCACTTGTTGCTCATCATTGAATTCTGCTTGAAACTATGCCCTTAACCAGCGTCTTATCTTCATAAACCTGCATTGACATTCTCATGGACTCACAAATATGGAAATCCTCAACATCTGATAACACATTGAGTATTGTGCACTCTTTGGAAGAAATATATTGCATGATGAGTATCAAGATTTGTTGGTGATTTCGATGAGAAGCTAAAGAAGATAGGCATTGTGGGCAACGTTTGTGAGTTCTAGGTCATATACATTGTATTCCATGTGTTATAACTAGATCTTGTTCTTAGTTTATCTGTTCTTTTTGTCCTAATTTTCAACCATTGGTTTAAAATGATTTTATATTTTATGTTGATTTTAAGAATTTTTGACAATCAATAATTTTGGTTGGATTTAATGCTTTTAATGGTTGAATCATTTCATTATTTTAGTTTTAACGTTTGTATTTTGGGATTATTAGTTAATATGTACATCTTTAAGCTTTCAAAAACTTATAATAAAAGTTTACTCCAAGTTTTGATTTATAATTGAATTCTCATTTTGAGTCCTTTGTCAAATATTTTCATGAGGAGATTCCTGTAGTAGCTCTGTTTTTCTTGTTTTTGTCATTGTCATTGGGAGCAGATTACGAGGAGATGGAAATGAATTCAGGAAAACCAAAAAAGGTTTTTGTCCACAACAAACTCATTCACAAAACGCTCTCTCAGTTTTGCAAAAGCTATTATCCTTTAAGAGATTCGAATTCATCTTTGTGTCCTATTTTCAGGGTTTGAATTATTTAATAATTTCTTGTTTTAGTCACAAATTTGCAGAACCTATTCTGATCAATTGAAGAGGAATTTTGAAAAACCAAAAGAGTTTTTTATTCATAACATACTCATTAAAAAAAACATCTCTCAGTTTTTACACAGGTGTTCTGAATCGAGAGATATGAAGATGTCTTTGAGACCCAAATTTTCAGAAATTCGTCAAATTTCCCCAAATCAGATTTGTTATTTTTTGGATTAATTATCTTTAAAGATTTTTTATCATGTAACTAATTGATGTAACTATTTCAAATTTCGACCTAGAAGGTAGTTATGGAACTACTTTATTTTTGTAATGATAAAAGGAAGACAAACATACAGTTTTGAAAGGGGATTTTTCACTCAAGGAGAGGCTTTTGGAGCTTTGATTTCTCAAGCTAGCACTTATAACTCTTATGTAAGTGGATGACTGTTATTGATTATATATAAACCGATAAGCCATTTTACATGTCATGCTTTTTCATTTCTGATCTGTTTGGTTGCTCAGTCTACAATTTCATTTCTTGTTTAAAGGTTTATTCATGTAAATGTTTGTAGCCTGTGGGTGGAATTAGTATTTCATGTGTAATGTTTATGGCTTATTGGGATGTGTTTGATCCCCAGTTTATCCAACTTGCATGATTCAGTTTTGTATTATCTTGTGGATTTTTATTTCCTCCTTGTTGATGAAGTTTTTAAAACCAAAACAATTAACCAAAACCCTAAAACCTATTTTATTTAATTTTACTTTTGAGATTGTGTTGGCTTGTTCTTCTAGTAATCTAAGAACAATTTCTGGCACTAACATCTTTGGCGCCGTTGCCAGGGACGAAGCTGAAGTATATCTTCCCTAGGATATCATTATTCATCTGATTTTGAGAGGTGAACAAAGTCTAATAATCTTTTAGACTACAAGTTTTCACCGGCGACTCCACGATTAAAGATTCCACTGCAAGGAGAATTTTGTTGACAGAAAAATGAAGAAGCCAAATGGAAAGACTGGGTATCAGCTTGTTACTTTCCTCCATGAGGTTTTGTTCTTATTCATCAGTCCTTTCCTATCTTTCCCATTACATGTCAAAAGAATTATTTTTTGTTTTGTCTATTCCGATGATCATAAACCTTCAAGTACGTATCCCTCTTTGGAAGAAGAAAATCTGCATTCTTCTTGTTTTATTGATGTTGATCCTATTCCTTCATTTGAAATACATGTTCAGCATGATATACATATACCCATATCTCTTGAAGCTAATTATTCCGGTCATCTTGTAGAGAATAAAGCTGATCTATTACCTTCTACCATCACTGCTGAAACTTCCGAACAACTTGTTGAACCTCATTTTCAACTCACAGATTTTCAGTCTAGACTCAGACAGAAGATGTTTAGACCTCTTACGCTGCCATCTCTCTTACATCCTTACCCTTCCTACTTTGTTGAATATCTTCCCCATTTTACTGGAAAATACCATATTACAGCAGAGAAGCATTTAGAATCTTTTCATAATTTCATTGATAATTTTGAAATCATGCATAAGGATGTTGTCATGAGGTTATTTTCAAAATCCTTTGTTGGAGATGCTGGGTTTTGGTTCCGAAATTTAAAAGATGATTCAATTGGATCGTAGAAAGAGTTACATGATGTCTTTTTGAAGTATTGGGGTAAGAATAAATCTTATGATCAATTTCTTCCCGAATTTTATAGTTTGAAAAGGGAAAATGATGAGCCAATTACTAAATTTAATTGGAGGTTTCAAAGTTTTTATATCAGTATGCCTACAGAAATCAGACCTTCGAAAAAACTTGCTATGGTATATTATGTTATGGCTCAACATTCAGATTTTGTCTTTTTCCTGTTAGAAAGGAAATCATCATCTCTAAGACAATTGTTTGAGGATGCAAAAGGAGTGGAGGAGAACATCCGAGCTTGCAAAACGCTTCGAGATCAGGCTCATGTTGAAGATATGCAAGCTTATGAACAGGAAGAAGAACCTAGGTATCATTCATATTTAAGACAGTTTTCTTCATCATTTTCAGATTTTCATATGAACAAGGATATAAATGACGCTTGTGTTGATTCTTCATATCAGTTTGCTGACTTTTTCAATGATAATATACTTTCAGTGGACTATAGTAGAAATTTCTTAGTTCTTGCTATGAGATTATCATGTTATGAAGAAGAAGTTGCTGCTCTTCAACCTCTTACTATTGATATAAGAAATAAGTTGCCATTCTTGACTTATGGTCACTTTCAGAATTTTATTTGTTCAAGTTTTGATCAAGGGTTTTATTTAAAGGTCAAGAAGCAGTTTGAAAAGCCCTTGGTTTCCATTCTTGATCCAAAGTTTAAAAAGAACAGCAATGGAGAGGAAGAGAATGTTTCACTTTATGATGAATATAATGAAGACAATGAAGTTTTAAATCGGAAATTTCATGATCCCGTGGCTTCTTGGATGGAGTTGTATTTTTCAAAGGTTTCTAATGCTCCATATTTTGGCATACTTCCTATTTCCAGTCATAAGTATCAGCTGCCTACAGACTCTTTATTGCATTTATCACATCTTTTGTGGGTTTTCTCAAACAATAGCATGCATGAAATTATGATTCTCAATCAAATGGTTTCTTGGCTTCACTGGAAGTATGATTACACTTGATTGGGTTGTTTCCTCCGATTAGAAATATGAGTAAATAGCAGAATAAGCTTGCTAAACGAGCATGTAGATTCTTTTCAGTATGCTAGTTTGTAGCAATATTTTTTCATTTCAGAGGTATGTGTTCAGAGTTTGACAAAGTTGCAGAGATTTGGTAAATGACTCCATCACCCAATGAATAAGGCACAAGCTCTACAAGTTCTTGAAGCCTCACAAGGAGGACTTCATCCCGCAGCAAGAGCCAGATGTTATAACTAGATCTTGTTCTTAGTTTATCTATTCTTTTTCTCCTAGTTTTCAACCATTGGTTTAAAATGATTTTATATTTTATGTTGATTTTAAGAATTTTTGACATTCAATAATTTTGGTTGGATTTAATGCTTTTAATGGTTGAATCATTTCATTATTTTAGTTTTAAGGTTTGTCTTTTGGGCTTATTAGTTAATATGTACATCTTTAAACTTTCAAAAACTTATAATAAAAGTTTATTCCAAGTTTTGATTTATAATCTAATTCTCCTTTTGAGTCCTTTGTCAAATATTTTCATGAGGAGATTCCTGTAGTAGCTTTGTTTTTCCTGTTTTTGTCATTGTCATTGGGAGCATATTACGAGGAGATGGAAATGAATTCAGGAAAACCAAAAGAGGTTTTTGTCCACAACAGAATCATTCATAAAAACCTCTCTCAGTTTTGCAATACCTATTATCCTTTGAGAGATTTGAATTCATATTTGTGGCCTATTTTCAGGGTTTGAATTATTTAATAATTTCTTGTTTTAGTCACAAATTTGCAGAACATATTCCAATCAATTGAAGAGGAATTTTGAAAAACCAAAAGAGATTTTTGTTCATAACATAATCATTAAAAAAAACCTCTCAGTTTTTACACAAATGTTCCGGATCGAGAGATATGAAGGTGTCTTTGAGACCCAAATTTTCAGAAATTCTTCAAATTTCCCCAAATCCGATTTGCTATTTTTTGGGTTAATTATCTTTGAAGATTTTAAGTTATCATGTAACTAATTGATGTAACTATTTCAAATTTCGACCTAGAAGGTATTTATGGAACTACTTTTTTTTTGTAATGATAAAAGGAAGACAAACATACAGTTTTGGAAGGGGATTTTTCACTCAAGGAGAGGATTTTGGAGCTTTGATTTCTCAAGCTAGCACTTATAACTCTTATGTAAGTGGATGACTGTTATTGATTATATATAAACCGATAAGCCCTTTTGCCCGTCATGCTTTTTCATTTCTGATCTATTTGGTTGCTCAGTCTAAAATTTCATTTCTTGTTTAAAGGTTTATTCATGTAAATGCTTGTAGCCTGTGGGTGGAATTAGTATTTCATGTGTAATGTTTATGGCTTATTGGGATGTGTTTGATCCCCAGTTTATCCAACTTGCATGATTCAGTTTTGTATTAGCTTGTGGATGTTTATTTCCTCCTTGCTGATGAAGTTTTTAAAACCAAAACAATAAACCAAAACCCTAAAACCTATTTTATTTAATTTTACTTTTGAGATTGTGTTGGCTTGTTCTTCTAGTAGTCTAAGAACAATTTCTGGCACTAACACCATGTAATTAGCAATGGCAATGAAAATAGGTTTCGTTAGTTTTATTGACTTTGCATTTAAATATTCATATTTCAGTTTTCATTATATCTTTGATAAACATGTAATGCCACTAATGTTTATATGTGTACTTTAATGTAATTTCACTTGGACACTTTATATGTTCACTTTAATGTTTTCACTTTAAATCCATTTGCACTTTAATCATTTTATAGTTTCACTTGAGTATGTCATTTTAATGCTTTTTTAATGACACTTTAATGCTCTTTTGATCTATTTAATATTGGAACTTGAATATGTCATCATTGTTATCACATATACTCTTGCTTGTTTCTCTCACATCTCTATCATGCCACATATGATTGCCATCAATGACAATCTACACAATCTATACCTGTCATATTGCCAACAACAAATCCTCAGTCTCTCGTTCTTACGTAGAACATTGTCTCTAAGGGGAACTTGAGTAATATTATCCAAACCATTCCCATTGACATATTGGGGAAACTAGGCATCGTTGAACATGTCCACTTAGGCCAAAATGATTCTCCCACTAATATTGAAACTTATATGTCCTCGTTCAAATATATTTGCGATGTTTTCTCTTAGAGACAAGAATAAATGCCAGGTATTGATACTTCTATTGTATTCCATGAAATCAAGACATACCCAGATGCCAATCCTGTTCGGAAAAAAAATACGCCAAGTGCACTCTAGGAAATTTGCATCAATCAAATCGAAAGTTGAAATTTTTTTAAAAGATGGGTTTATTTATCCCGTGCCTTTGATAGAATGGGTTTCTAATATTGTCCATGTTACGAAGAAACACATGATGATTAGGGTTTGTATTGATTTTAGGTATCTTAATTGGGATTTTCCTGTAGACAATTATCCTACCCCTTTTATTGATCAAATCATCAATAACTGTGTCGAAAGTGTCATCTTTTCATTTATGAACGGTTTCTGTGGCTATAATCAGATTAAGATAATTCCTTCTGATCAACATAAAACAAATTTTATTTTCCTGTGGGGAACCTTTGCTTATCGAAAGTTACCCTTTGACCTTAAAAATGCTAGATTTACCTTTCAGGAGGCCATGTCCTACGCTTTTCATGATATTATGCACATAGTGGAACTCTATCTCGATAATTTTCTTGCTCATTCATATCATGGAGAATACCATATTGAACATCTTAGGGCTATTTTCCTTAATTGTCACCATTATAACATTCGCTTAAATCCTCACAAATGTGTTTTTTGCGTTGAAACCATACATCTTCTTGGGTTCATTGTCTCCAAGGATGGAATCAGAATTGATCCATTGAATGTAGAGACTATTTTAGCCTTACCTCCTCCCACATCCATTACCGAACTTCAAAGTTTCCAGGGGAAAGAAAATTTCATGCGTTGTTTTGTCTGTAATTATGTATAAAATACACATGGTTTTATGCGATTGTTGAAAAATAATGTCCCTTTTGTTTGGGATGACCTCACTCAACAAGCATTTGATAATATCAAACACGCTTTAACACATGCACTTGTGTTGCACACTTCCAACGATACATAAGATTATCTCATTTATCTTGGTGCATCTACTTCCATTAGTTGTATGGTGTTAGTACAAGAAGATCACAACAAGCAAGAACATGCTATCTATTACCTTAGTAAGAGTCTCGTTGACTCCGAAAATCATTATACACCTGTGGAAAAGTTGTCTTTGGATACTGTAATGGATGTTTAAAGGTTATGTCACTACATCATGCTCCGCAAAAATACTATTATAGTATATTCCAACCCCATGTATTATATTTTGACTCGTCAAGTACTAGGGGGGAGTATTCTCGTTGGATCGTTATCATGTAATAATTTGATTTGGAATTTACTAATTCTAAATCAAAGAATTCTTTAATTTTCACCGAGCTGATGTGTGACCTTCCCCATACTATGAAGGAAATTGAACCCATTAACATTTTATCCATGGTATGGGGGTATTATCTTATACCTCCAAACTTAACGCTTCAAGCCTGGATTGTCTTGTGACAATAGTCATCATGTTCACCAAAACACAAAATATTACATTATTATTAATGATACTTTGTTTCGTTGTGGCATTGATTCCAATTTGTGACTATGTCTAACCCATGAAGAGGTTGAGCGTGTCTTAAATGACTGTCACTCAGGAGAATGTGGTGATCATATTTCTAGGATGCTACAACCTATAAAATCTTGCGCATTGGGTACTTCTATCACTCAATATTCAAATATTGCTTTGAAGTCATCAATAAATTCCCTCCTAGTCAAATTTTCAATCCAAAAAAGTGTACGTGTCCCGCTCCATTCCACCTAGTCATTGTTGTCAGTATCTTTGCAAAATGGGGGATTGATTTCATGCATTGTAAGCATAACTCAACTGAGGGGCATGGTTATATCATTGTCGTTATAGACTACTTCCCCAAAGAGGCTGAGGCTATGCCTATGTATGCAAAAGATGACAAGACCACTGCATTGTTTATTTTTAACCACATTATCTCTAGGTTTGAGGTTCCTCGATCCATATTTATTGATCATGGTTCCCACTTTAGGAATCAAATGATCACTGAGCTAAGCACCAAACTAGGTTTTTGCCATGAAAAATCATCTCCCTACTATACTTAGGCTAACGGGAAAGTAGAGGCCATCAACAAATTCTTGAAAAATATGCTGTAGTGCATGGTAAGGGAACATAAATCTAGTTGGCACTTGCAACTTTTCTCAACACTATGGGATTACAAAACTTTGGTGAAAATGAAAAATACATTTTACTCCCTTTCAATTAGTTTATAGATTGGAAGTGATCCTTGAAACTAGATAACGAGTGTGAGATCCCATCCTTGAAACTAGCTATCAATCTCCTGCCCAATACTTGTGTAGAGGAAGAACGGTTTTTGTACTAACCAAACTCGATGAGACTCATTGAGATGCAGCCCTCACAAACGAAGCGCATAAAATAGATGTGAAGGCTTAGTATGATATATTTGTTCAACCTCGCATTTTTAACAAAGGTGACTTGGTTTTGACATATGATAAAAAAACATGAAAACTTAGGGGTTGGTAAGCTCGAGTCTTTGTGGAATATCCCTTATATCGTTAAATGAGTTCTAGAGAAAGAAGCCTATGAGTTAGTATATTGTGATGGGATACGTTTGGGTGAGCCTTGAGATGGGAGTCTTCTTTTAAAAGTACTATGCTTAGGAACATCCTACATGTGTACTTTGTAATTTTGTATATAGTGTGTGTTTTAGTGTGGTGTGGACTTTTTTCCTTTTGTGTTTTAGGGTCTCGTTCTAGGTATGATTGCTTATACTATGTTGTGATTGAATGCACAGATGGCAATGTATTCTGGATTTGTGGATGGTGTCAGTCGACATACATGAAACCTTGCTTCGGCAGCATGGATAATTTATTACCCTACCAACGAATTAGTGAGCTCACGTGGAGTTTCCATAAGTCCTACAACTAATAATATTGCAAAATATCATGTTGTGATTGGATTATTGACCGATGCTTCTTCTAAAGGTGTAATCCATGTTATTGTCTATCTGGATTCCCATCTTGTGGTTTCCCAATTAAACGTCATTTATGACATTCCTTATCTTGTACTACTTTGTCTTTTTCAGAGGGTACGACTTCTTGAGAGATCGTTTGAATTTATATAGTATCAATATATTACAAGGCATATAAATATAGTTGTTGATTTGTTAGCTAATTTTATGTTAAATTGGCGCATTGCACATTCTTAAACATTTTAGTATGAAGTGTATATTAAAAACACACCATGTAAATAATGCATGTATAAACATGTATCCCAAAATGAGATCCATGTACATACAATTCACCATAGACACATTGTGTAGTAAAACCACTAGAAATTGCTTTTATATTAAGCATGGAAACATGTTCTATAAAAATAACTAAGACAAAAACTAAAGCACATGGCTTTCAGATATCACTTTCGCAAATTAAAAATACTAATCATGGTGCTCATGATAGAAAATAACTAACCGAGCTACTCGTCGAAGCAAATGACCGATACACCTAGAAACCCCAATTGTATGAGACTGGTAACATCATGGCAGCTCATCCATTGATATGTCTAGTATGACATTTGCGGTCAACCTCTCTACATTTTTCCCAATCTCCTTGATCTCCTTAGTTTCCTCATGTTCATCAGCCACTATAGCTCTATTCTCTCCCCGCCTTTGGATGGGACAATATCTAGGTGGCCTCATAGTCCCAACATCTGTATAAGTGACATAAGAAGTATCGATACAATAAAAAATCAAATACTAAGAAATATATAAAAATTAAAAAATGTGAGAAAATCATTTTTACCTAGTTTGCTCCAGTGTGCCCCCTATGGAAGCAATAAGTCAAGGTGTCCTTGGAAATCTGTGCTAGTGTATGCATAGTCCTCTATCATGAGTAGTTGCTTACGCATCCCCTTGAACAATTCTATTCCAGAATCCATAGGAGATGATTGGAAAACCACCATTGTGAGCCATCAGATATACCCACCTACTCATAAGAGGCTCTGGTGGGTCTAGGCTATCCATTTATATTCTTTGTGGGAGAAGGAGAGGGACCCGCTCTAGGAAAAAGGAAACCAAAATAGATCCATATCCAAATTATTTCAGTTGACCTGTCCATCATTTGGTCAACTGATCTTTCATTTTCTCTAGAATACCCTTGCTCCAGTTGAAGAAGGTAGGATCCATGCACTCCATTAATTGATTCATCTAGTCCCTAGTTGTGTGATGTGGGGCCTTAGTGCCTAAAACGTGTGCAATAGTGAATATGAGGGTCCTCGGTGTGAGATCCTTGACATGCTTAATGGGTATTTCCCCACTGACCTTGTGGGTTCTTGGAGTACAATATTGGTTAATCAATGAATCAGTGGTCTCTTCGCCTTCCCTGGATACGGAGAGGGAAACACCTAGCCTCCGCCTCGACAGTTCAATTATGAAGTAGATGTATTCCACTTCCAAGATGAGAATGTGAAACCCAACTTGAAAATGGCGTTCATTAGGGTACCACATCCCCACTATATGTTCCAATAGAAGAACTTAGGCTCTCATCCCAGGAGTCAGGAATAATTTTTCTAACCCACACTCTCGAAGGGAAAGCATTGTGTTTCCATCATTTGCTTCTTTCATAAAATCTAATTCATGCTCCCTCTCTCTCCATTCCAACATTTTTTTGGTTGAAACCTGCAACCAGAAAAATTAAAGGGACATTAGAACATATTTATCTAAAAAATCCCAGTAAAATTGGCTCATTTATATTTTGGGGGGTTACTCTATGGGTGTCACACACTATTATCGCTCAGTGTGAAATTTTCATATCCTGCCTTTACGGGAACCGCACCACTTTCAATCGTCACAGACCCCGAAAGGGCAGGCTGTGAAACCATGTGCGCACATTTTACCCTAAAAACACCCTTAAATGCTATAAATCAACATAAAAACAGTAAAATTCAACCATGAAAATGAAGAGGGGCAAGAGGATATTTATCTGGAGTTGACGGAATAAAAAATTGTTGCCCAACGTGTCTAGAATCTCCAGTAGAAAAATCAACCATAATGGGTTTTTAAATCTTCGCAAGAAGGTAAAACACAATGGTAAAAATGAATTACTTTCACCCCTTTTTTTAAACTTGAAATAGAATATTTTGTTATTTTATTTCATTTTCTTTTATTATTTTTACCATTTGGTCAAAATCCCATTACTACCCTTATTCAAATATGGTTGTAACACCTATTGTGGAGATGACAGATCAAACACAACAACCTAGGCTATGGCAGAGCTTACATTTTACTTTCTCATGCTCCGCTGAAACATCAAAAAGATTCCAAGTGCTTTTGTCACCATAATCGTGCTCGTTAAAAACTAAGTAGAAAGATGTCAAGTATACTTTTATCAATTTTCGCGATCGTTAAAAATTCTTACGAAAAAGGAAGCCTCGGAGTTTCCTTTAAGCTCTTTTCAAACTCACCGAGTGAACTTGTTTCTTTCATGCTCATAAAATTACTTCAAAGGATGTTCATTTGGCCATATTTTACCCCTTTTTCCAACCATTTGTACTATTTACGAAAAAAGAATACTCTAGTAAACCATTGACTAAAATTGTTCTCCTTGGTATTATCTTATACTTTTCTAGGCTCAGGGGACTAAAATTATAAAACAAAATCTATCTTGGAGTGTTTGCTTTGTGCTTTAAGTGTTTGCTTTGTCATGTACTCCCATCAATGCATCTCCCAAAATACATCCAACTTGAGCACCCATCATGTATGCATTGCAGGCACCAAGAATCTAATGACCACATTGGTAGAAGTGCTCTCTCACAAATGATTCAAAATGCTGCAAACAATGATAAGAAACTATATCAAGTTTCTACATTTAAAAGCTACCAATAATCTCATGGAAACAGGAATAAAAAACAACCACTTAAAGACACAATGACTTTTGAATTTTAACAGATATATTTTCATAAAGATATCAATCTATCATACCTTTGGAGGTTTGCGTAGCAAGTATAACATTGATTTGCATGATAACAAGAAATAATTTTCATTATATTCCAAAGAGTTTTTCTCCCTTTCATCTCTACCAATCTATTTATCATATCCGGCCTCGTTGAAGTAAGGTTTGGAATTTAGTACTAGACCTTAAAGTGAAACAAAGCCTCGAAGGATGCTTGAATTCAATGGGTCCCAAACTTCATTCCCTTTGCATGTCCATGTGTTTAAAATAATATGGCAGTTCTTCCCATTTTCATATAATTTAGGATTTAACTGAAGACCACCAGCATGATAGTGTGTTGAGTCTCAAACCACCAACACACATAAAGGGAATATAATGTTTTATCTTAAAAGCACACCCACTAATATTTAGCAACCATTTGGCAATTGTTCTAAATATGTTATTCTTAAGGTCGGGTATGGACTCCACCTATGTCAAATTATTCACACTACATAGCTTGTTAATAGTAATTCGGTTTAGATAAAGATCCAAAATGGTGAACAAAGAAGTAAACAATTTATAATGCAACTCTCAACCAAATTAAACTGAAATCTAAGCATGCCAAAATTTAAATGCAAGAAATTGCCAACCTGTGTGCATATAAGTCCTCAAGAGATGGAAAATCACTCTGTGGATGCATTGAATGGAGATGCATTTTTATCTAAGTAGAATTTGGTCAATATGATAAATTGACTCTACAGATGTCCATCGTTCCTGCACAGTTAATGTTAAATTCTACTTATGACAATTTTATATGATTGCTTAAAGAAAATACATGTATACAATATCAAAACAAACTAGTTAATGCAAATAACAAATCATCAATCAACTGGGAAATAGAAAAGAAGTGATCAGTTTTCAACTCTTATCTCCACAACCTAGAATCCTCCATCAGAATAAAGGAATAATTGTGGTATATTTCAAACATTTTTTTATGTACATTTTAACTATGTTACCAGAAATGTGACGAAGGCTTGCATTTTTAAGGTAGAAATGGAGACAGAACGAAAAAGGCTGTTTTCTACGTCTGTTTCAATTTCTGGAGTGAAGAAACAGTTTCTTGCAAAACGATTCATTTTGCACAACGATTTCACAAGAAATGATTGCTCGTTTCAAAGGGAACTGGTTCCGTTGCCCATCGTTTCTGGGTATATTGTTGTCATTAATGAATGGTGGATGACTGTGGTGCGTGGCAAGTCAGCTCTCAAGTAAATGCTAACTTGAGTGTTGAGGAAGACTACCTCTTCGACCGTGGGTTATGGTGCATCCAAAACGTAAATGCCAACTTGAGTGTTGAGGAAGATTACCTGCTTGAGTGTTGAGGAAGATTATCTGCTTGAGTATTGAGTAAGATTACCTGGTGGAAGACCGGTTATCCTGCATCCTAAAGGATATAATTTTTCTTTTACCTTTCATTTGGTAATTTGGTTGAGCTCCTTCTCAAGCAAAAAAAACTAGCATAAAAATTGGAGCGGTGATACCAGTTTAAAGAGCCTACAGATTACTAGTTTACTAGGTATTTACATTTTTGTCTAAATTTTATGTAGCTTTGAGTTTCTGTAAATTTAGTTTGCTCATTGACAGGTGAATGATGAGTGTATTTCTAAATTAATATGAAAATTGATCTTGGATTTCTATACTGAATAATGTGTTTGTTTTAGTACTTTAATAAAACCATCCTCTGATGATATTGAACCTCCCCATAAACAAAGAAAAATCCACGGCATGAAGCATTACTAGGAAAGTGAATGTCCAGTAGAAGCATTGGAAGGTTAATATCCCACATTTGTAGACACATTGCAGGGGCATTGCACGAAGCACTAGGTTGAAGGAGACCTGCTGCAATCAATTAGTCCCAGCTAGCACTTACTCCCGAAACATATCTTCAGTACAATCCCAGTTAAGCCCAGTTTCCCCATCATGCATGGCATTTTGGTTTTGAGATAAGGTCCCATCGAACCAGAGGTGTGCTCTTTTCCTCCTTATTTTAAGACCGACATTTTTTCGCCTTCCTTCTTGAGTTAACACAATTTGAATGGATGGGAATAGATAAAGAAAACGTTCTAATAGCCCTCCCCTGAAACAAAGAACAATCCACGGTTCACCTTGCTTCTACGGTCCAACCGACGCAAGGGAAGGAGCACATACACATATATATCTACAGCTCAACGGTTTGCCTTGTCTTCCTCCCTTCGTTTGCAACAATACTGTATCAGAACAATACTCTGCACTATTCAGACCATCCAAGTTACAATTGCAGCCTTTTCCACTATTATGTGTTTGAAATATGAGATCTTAATACAACAAAAACTCTTGTCCTTCCCATAAACAAAGAAAAATACACGATATTGCACGCCTTGCCCGAATGTAGAATTTAATTGTTAGATAGTCCAGATTTCAGAAGTCTTCGTCTTGAAACTTGAACATGGTATTTTGCAAGTACGAAAAAAATGGCCAATCTTTATGATTCTCAAATTATGAACAATCTTTTGTATTTTCTTTCAGATTTTATGTCTTTTGTGGAAACAAATTCATATAATTTGATTGTAAATAGGAAGAGAATATTTTAAAATCCAAATAGGAAAAATAGCTAAAAGGTAAGCCTTTTTTCCATTTACAGATCTTTGAAATCTCCAACATATTGGGATTTACTTCAAGAAATTTCTGAGTGAACCGAGTTTATTTTGTATTGAAAAAAAACCAATAAACTCTCTTTATTTTGTATTGAAAAGAAAACAATAAATTCAGCGTATTTAAGTGTTTTAGTTAATGTCAAGTGATCATAAATTGTCATAATGTATATGTACAAATTGATTTTGGATCCATTTTGTAGTTACTTGTTAATAACAAATTGATTTTGGATCTACTTTCTAAATTCACCTAAATTGGCTACTTAATTAAACTTCTCCTCCACTCATTGTTGCTGATGTGGGACTTTGTTATGCTTCAATTTAATATATTAGAACTTTTTTATGCTTATAGAGGATAAATGAGGTTTTTCTTTTTAAACCTATTTTTGTTTTCAACTTATTTTACCATTCTTTGCATTCCTTTTTTATTAATAGAAGGTGAGAGAGCATTATTAGTTTACTTGTGTCTTGTAGAAAGGCTACACTACTAAGAAATCCAAAGAGAAGATCTACTTTTAAGTATATATAACTTCAATTTATAACTTCCACACTACTAAGAAAGCCAAAGAGAAGATCTACTTTTGAGTATATATAACTTCAATTTATAACTGAGTTCGTCTCTTCTGAACTTAAATAAGTTAAAAATATATTTGTTCTTACACATAAACACACATTTAAAGTTGATGAGTATATTGCAAAATATATTTGTTAATTATAATGGAATATATTTGGGAACATTTATTTTTGTTATTTTTCTCTCTCCTCGTTTCTTTGAATGTGAAACCTCTAAACTCCGTTTCTCATACTGTTCCCGTTTCTCGTTTTGTTTCCCGTTTCTCGTTTCTGGTAACATAGCATTTTAATGTGCATATATGTTTCAGAGAATCATTAATAAGAATATTTAGTTTCCTCCTTAACATATCAAAACTCCTCATACCATCACTCAGCCTCGCATCATCTAGGCTAATCAAGTCGAGCATAAATAAGCAAAGTAGAAGAATCAACAATCATCATTTCAGAATCCATATCAAATAAAAAGGGAACGCCAAGGGAAGCTTGCTTGATTGTTATTGGATTTAAGGTGGGAGGTTGTTTTATAGCGGAAAAAATCATTGTTGTCGGATTATATGGTTATGAATGTATCCCCATACATATTTCTGAAACTATTCACTACCACGATTTTAGTATTCTAATTTGTGAGGAAACTACGACATATAAACTTGAAACACTTCAATAAGGCTAGGCTCAAGATAGTTATCTGATATGGGGAAAGTTTGACCAATTAGACCTAGGTTGGAGCTATCTATGCTGAAATGATATGATTAAATTTGGATTTATCCTCCTGGATGACACAAAGTCCCCTCTAGTTATCAAATAAATCTATAAATATGTGAAAGCAATAAATGCTTATCTCTGTTTGTTTGGTCCTTTCTATCATCGCAAGGATCTTCCTAGGATTTTCTCATCCATCTGTTTAAATTTAGCATCCAAAACCTTTCCATACTTAACTTCATTGGCTTCCACATATTTATAAACAATGGTGCACACAAGACCATGCATATCCATAATTGGAAAGCACCTCTGTCTAAAGTTGTGTGGCTAGAGTAGACAGGGTTCATATGGGGAAGATTCATTTTGGTAAATGTCATAGAATTTGGGAAGGAATGGAATGGACACAAGACTCCAAGCTTCATTCCAAATTGGTTACAGTGTTGACCTCTTAAAACATGGACTCTAAGTTTGGAATGTCCCAAATTGATGCATATTGAAAATTTGAAACAGTTAAAAATCCAACCACTTCCATATAATGTTATGTGTATATCATGATCTAGCTTCATATGTACCATATTACACAACCATGTGTAATGTACCTAAGGTATGTTTAGGAACACTAACTCAAGCATGGCATCAAGCTCAAGGACTTGTTCATAAAACAAACAAAACTAGGTGATAGAAATGAAACTATAATTGCCTTAATCAATTTCAATACACAGTGGGGACTCTCACACTTCACAAGGGATCATGAAATGGCTATGAAAAATTTAATTATAGGTTTGGGAAAAAATAACAGAGGCACACCAATTCAAAATCCATAGAAAGATAGATTAAAAAATGCATAATCTCAAGAATCCTATTCACAATGTACTGGGACCTTTTATGTTTCGAACATCAACAAGGATGAAGTCCACGACAAGGATCTTGGGAACCCCAACATATACAAACTAGATCCTTTATCTTATCAAGGTTCGAATCCAAAGGTTTAGGGACAACTGGGCTAGGTTTGGGGGTCAAACTAGCAAGACTAGTTTATGGGACAACTCAACTAGTTATCTTTTAAGCTTTTACAAACATGCTCAGAGGGTCACAAATTCTAGTTTTAAGGATTGGAATGACTTTATTAGGGTATTAATAACCTACAAAAAGTGATATGCTAATAAATGGATTCATAAGTCATTTTATTACAAATTATGTAAGACTAGACAATTTTCTATGAATAAAGAGAAAACCTTGAAATAATGAGTCATAAATAGCCTCAAGGGTGCATTAAATCACTCTTAGATATGACGCATAATATCAATTACATATAAATTAACAAAATAAATCCCCCATTCGAATTTTATAGCAGCTAAGATGATAAACTGGAACCAAACTTATAACAAGTTCTCAAACTTTGGGATTTTTACTACATAGAGGCATAAGTTTCTTCAATAGGAAAACAAGAAGAAAGATAATAATACTCAATTGGATCCATGGGTAGAATCCAGTCTATGGAATATCATGATGGGAACAAAAAATTCATATGAAGCTCACAGGGGTGCAATTACTCCAGTTGGCCTCTCTCAAGTCGGAATCTCATCAAAATCAACAATACTATTGCTTCATTCTCTGGACCAACTCTAAAGGCTCGAATCCCTCAATCTATGGGATCGATCAGACCTGCAAATAAACTCTCATGGCTGAACTAGAATTATGAATATGAAAGTAACACATTTTCTATGGGGAACATCACCCCAAAGTTTCATTGAGGCACATCACCCAAAGCTTGGTTGAGGCACATCACTCAACCTCTGAGAAGCAAAGCTCTCAAGATAAGAAAAAAATGACCAAAATATGTGATAGGGGTGCATCCTCCTTCATTTATAATATTATTGGACATCCATATACATTGCATGTGGTCACCTTAGTTTCTCATGTGCGCTCCCTGACTGAATTTAGCATATTTGATGCTGACTGCTTTTACCCTTGCTTTGTTGCCTTTCCACTTTGGATTGATTTTCCTACTTTTGGTAACATTATTCTTTTCTCTAGTTTTTCTCTGATTTTCCAATTCTTTTCCTGTTTTTCTGCTTCTTTCTGCTTTGTGTACTTGCCTTCTTTTCACTACCTACTTTCTGCTTTTCTAACTAGTTGCTTTTGTGTTGTTTTCTATCTTTTTCTGGATTTATGATTTTTTATTTCTAATTTTCTCCTAGTTTCCATTTAGTATGAAAACTCCTTGGGTCCATTGGGCCTCATGTATCCACCTTTGCCACTTAGCACATCCACTTATTACAAAATTAAATATTATTGCAAAATATTATAATTTCAACATACAATTTTACTCCAAGGTTTAACACATTTAAATACTATAGACAATTAATATATCACAATGACCCCTTCTTAACTTAATTTTAGGCCATAATCATTATGGTTTATCTAAGTAACAATGTAGTCATGAAGAAATCATGGAAGTGACATTACACCATGGTCCTGGATTGTATTTGGATTAACCATTACATAAGCATTTTTATGCCCACCTTTTTCTAAGAGACTTTATATATCACCACCTTTCTGGCACTTTAAAATGAAAATTATTTTCATTTTCATTGTTGAGAAAGTATAAGGTGTAATCTAGTCCAAGTTGCAAACATCCCTACCAAAAATTTGAGGATTTCCATCTGAGCTCTATTTGTTCCACAATTTAGTATTTTTGCTGCCACGCACCAAGAATTGCGTATGTTTGTAGACAAGAAAATGGTTATTGAAGTTGTTTGAAAGGGATTCTTTTTTATTTTTCAAGTTCTACACCATATTCTTTGGTTGATTTGTTTTGTATGATTCTTGATCATTTTGAACCAGATCAAAGATGTATTGTCGTTCAACATCTAGGTAGAATTATCCTAAGCTACTGGGCTTTAAGCTCAAAGGTACCATGAGCACTTCGGTTTCATACTTGGTGAGCATCCATGTGGACCGTATATCTATTTGGATCCATGTCGACAAGATGTGCTCATATTTTGGCCATTCCAGTCGAAAGGTTGACTAAACAGATTGTTGACTATTTTGTAAGGATGGGGTTTAAGAAAGAAGTTGTGTACATAATTATTGATAAGAAGCCATGCATTCTCAATTTCTCCCATAAAGGAACTTTCTTTATGTGTGTGTGTACTATCCATGGGGCATAGGGTGGTTGGAATATTTCGTTATTGTGCTCCCCACCCGAGTTCGAATCTCCTCGAGGACATTTGCTCACTGGGATCCCTTATATGTAACGAAATATTAGGTTGGTGAGTTGTTTATCTTGATTGGCCCTTTGAGGGTTGTTGTTTCTCGTTCATGTATACTTGTCAAGCGAGTATAAGAGATATTTTCTCGGCTAGACATAGCCATGGTGTAAAGTGGGATTCCATGGTGAACCACCTTNTTCAAACCCTAAAACAAACAAAAATGAAACGAAAAAATTAAATATCGATTAAACCCTAACAAATAATTAAGTGAACGAACCTTGGCAGAGTGGAGAAGTCGAAACTGGGTTGAGTTGTAGAGCTCACCTCGGAGTTGAGTTGTTCATATCCCCCAACAACAATTTCCAGCATACGTTCAATATCATCCTAAAATACGAACTAGATGCCAACCGAAGACCCAAGATAATCCCAAAAAGGATTAGTGTACAACCCACATCCAGACAAGAAAAGAACAATCTTGAAAAAGACGAATAAATAGGCCCAAGGCCAACAAAAAAATCGATCCAACACATATCAATCAAAATGAATGCACAGATCCAAATAGAGAAGGATTAAAAAGCAAAAAAATGAAACTAAACACTTTAAAGTTAAAGTCTACTGAAGCAAAAAAAAAGTCGTGTTTCCAATGTTTTCATATCACTTTGTTAGTTTTGGCATGAGTCAACCCTTTTTTTGGCATCAATTCAACCCCGACAGATCATATCTATTGAAGCTTCATTTTGAAAAATGCCCTAATTTCATTTGCTCTATTTCCCTCCCATTCTTTTTTTCTAATTTACTTATTTTTTCGAGTTCATTCACGTTTCCCTCTTTTGTCTTTTTTTTAAGTTTCCCTCTCTTTATTATATTTGTTTTATCTATATTCTTGCTTTTATTAATTTGTTAATACCAATATAAATATATTACATATATTAACTATATAACATATTAAATATATTAACTATATTATATTATTGTGTATATAGTATATTGATATATTAACTATTATATATTAATAACTATATGATATATACATTAGCATATAATAAATAATAATAATAATAATAATAATCTATTTTCAAGGTCATCGCTAAGCGAGACACCAAGTTGATGTATGAGACCACCTTGTTTGTGGGACAAGGGACCCCCTATGTGCATAAATATGTCATTTGGAAGGGGGTGAGTAGTAGAAAGGGTATAGGATCAGGTCTTTTTATTTAGAATTTCTTTTCTCCTTTATGTTTTAATGAAACTTTTGGAGACATAGGGAAGAAGGGTATCTGGCTAAGCCATAAATGGGGGTATTTTTTAAAAGGGATGTTGATAACATGTAGAATGGGTAAAAGGGATAGAGTGTTAATTAAAAGGGACCCCTTTTAATTAATGTTGGGAAAGAGATTGTTGTGTATTTATAAAATTATAATCATAGAAGTGGAGTAGAAAATATTTAAAATCTTATTATTTGGGGAATATAATTTTAGAAGGGGTAAATTATAAAGATTGAAGTTTTTTTAAAAGGAGGTTTTTTATTTATTTTTAAATGGAGGATATAGGAAATTTTTTCTCCAAAGGAACACCAAGGTAGTATTTCTAACATTCTAGACATATGCGTGATGAATTGGCGTCCATTGACAAGATCGAAAAATTACCCGGGAGGCACAAAATAGACAGATTTCAATTGATGATATGCAAAATACTCTTACTCACTGAAACTTCAACCGAGCACTGAAAGGGTCAAATGATGGTGATTTTGTCCAAATAAAATATGATCAGGATAAGTGTGATAAGTTGAACATAATGTTATAAAATTCGGGACATGTTGATTCTTTTGATGAGAAACGACCAATCTCTGAGACATGACACTAACTAGACTATCATAATAACCCATTGAATCCATGAGGGAGTATACAATTTACTAAATTTTAACACTAAAAATGGATTCAAAGACCCCTTTCTAACCTGTCCCTAAATTCATCTAGAGTGTTAAAATTTAGTAAATTGTACTAACTCATTGTCAAAATTGTAATTTTCCATTATCGAACCGACACAACTATAATTGACCAAATAAATGACCAATTCATATTCTTAATGTTATTGTTATGTGTTCATTTTTAGTTTAGTTACTTGTTATCTGGTAATATATTTTAGGTCGTGACCAAATTGGTCGTTTATCTTGGTCATTTTTAGCTGGCTCACTCAAGTTTGGTCATTTATCCCTTGAAAAAACTATGGGGACCAAAAAATTTGGTCGCTTGATCATTTATCTCTCATTTTGTACTAGTGAATGCCTCTCATCTCTAGGGATTCCCTAGACAATTTTAGAAAGCTTTGTATTGGTATTTTCACAGAGATTGATGGGGACAAAGTTTGATTTTCTCCCTCTACATCTACCTCTATATCTAGTGCGTGATAAGGATTTCTATAAAATGTGACTTTGTTGTATTTTCTATTCCCATCTACTTATTGTTTTGGTCACTTATGGACACTAATAAAATTATATTTCCCATTGTCTAAGAATAAAGTGAAATAACCAAGATGAATATAAAAACATGAAACTGCTCAATTCGTATTGGTACGGCATAATAGCTTGCCTCACATGTTAATTGTTGTTTTTTATACATGACTTTTGTGGGGATTTGAATGCTAATAACAATGAGAGAGGGGGATATTGAACCCTTTTGGTCATCTCTTATAAGTACTTTTTCCTATATTTTAAATCTTTCATCTATATGAGTTTTTGGGAAAAGGTGTAGCCATCAAACACATCTTTTGCCTCCTTGGATTTGTTGTAAGCCTAAAATTTTAATGGATTTAGAGGATAATTGATATTTAAGGTCTTGATGTAAGTTGTTGGGTACGTGCAACCATACCTTTTGTACAGGACTTAGGCATTGGTATGCATGCCTTGTACCCCGTTGGAGCATATACACACCCCCGAATACCTTGGATACCCGCCCCATCTGGATACAATAATGTACTTCCAACCCAAAACCCTGAAACATATCTAATTTGGGTACTTGAAATAAGGTATTTTGTGGGCCACTTTTGCATTAAAAAAAATGTTTCTTTAAGAAAAAGAAACCCAAAAATGATAAAATAAAGGTGTCCCCTCCTCCAAAATCCTAACCCATCCCTTCCACACTCATGAATTCAAAACCATAAAAAGGGCAGTTCATTTTCAGATTAAAGGGAAAAACAATGCAATAGTGAAGAAGAAAAATGGATTTCGGTGTCGTATAAACCCACATACTCTGACAACATAGGCATTGATAAGGAAATGGGGCATTGTTATGAATTTTGAGTTTGCATAAGGCTCCATCTTTTGCTTGTGGATAATTTTATAGTGAGAACTTGCGTAAAATTTCAAATTTTAATTAAGCTGCTTGAAATCATTATTGCTTGTTCTTCTCATTTTCTATAAATGTATTAGTAAATATAGGATGTATGATCTAAAGTTTTATATTATTTATCTGTGCAGTTAGAATCGACAAATAAATTGGTGTTGTTGAATCTAGATAACATGCAACAACTCTTGGCAACTCTTCATAACCATTCACACACAAAGAACAATAGGCTCCAGGTTAAGTCTTGCTTTTGGAAAAATTTGTTTCTCAATTCTCCCATAGTTCCTAGAGGCTTTATAGGAATTGCATATGGATTACTTATTCGGTAAAACATATTTTCAATATAGTTTCACCTATATAATTTTTTTAGGGATCTTAGGTATTGGAACACTTCTTGCGCAGAGTTCTGGTTTGTCTTATTTTGTACGACTTTCAATCAAATTAGAATTCCTTAAAGATAATAATAGTAAATAACATAAGTTTTATTCATAACAAAATTCATTATAAGTTAAGAACTATAATGAATGAATGTACTAGGTATCCAATTTTTGGAGCTCTAATCGGTTTCATATTTCTTGCCAGTTAAAGAGTGTGCCTCACTAGCAAGGTTTTGGATTATTATTTACTAAATACACATTTTTCTTATATAATAATGGAAGATATTAGGCATTTTAGAGGTCATCTTTACATCCATGATTTTTGAGTATTTTGAAAATGAATATGTATGGGCATGGTTAAAGGTGAGTAACCTTGTATTTTCAGTGTAGGTTGGTAAGATAACGTTTTATCAAAAATAAATGTAACCTAGTGACATATTATCTGTAATGTCCCCTTCTAATTAAGCATCCAAAACACCCGCTAACCTACTTGATTCCCATAGGTTCAAGCAGGTACTGCATGAGAGGGAATTGACTGAGGACATTTGATACTTAGAGTCGAACAAGACATTCATTCAGTGATAAGTTATCAGTCGGGTAAAAGAAGACTTATTTCTTTAGGCTTAAAAGTTAACGACAAGTTAGAATTGCATGCATGCAAATGCGAAGCGTAAACCCTAAAAGTGACATGCGAACCCTAAAAGCGCATGAAGTTCTATTTAAGAGGGTGATTGAACTAAATAGACTATCGATTATTATTGTTGATTGATTTTGGAGTTTTGAGCAGCAGCACAACGTGTAGCCACGGCAGTTGGGGTTGGAGACAGTGTCTTCAACTAGCAAGGGTTCGGCAGCGAGATATCTGCCCTAGTCTCTTATTGGGATAGATCATCCAGGTTTATCCATAGCATTCATCATATACTTCAATATTCGGAGATCCAGCACATTCCGAAGGGTTATTGGTAGATCCACGTTTTGCAGCCGGAAGTAGCTGAGAAACCATAGAAGGATTCGTTGGGACCAATAAACCCAGTCTTTCCTCCTCATGTCAGTTTCCTCTTTCTCAGTAGGCCTATCCTATGGCATACAGTGATTATCAGCCATCAGTTTCCTCATCTAGAGCAGCTATCAGCAAACATATAGCTTGGGGGGCATGAGAAACAGAACCACTGATCAATTTGCTAGGGCACATAGAGGCTTCCAAACCTCTACATGTGATAGTCTATCTCTCTGGTATCAGCAGACAGATAATCCCACAAAGTTTCAACCTGATCTGACCTCTCCTCCTACAAAAACGTCACCTTCAGTCTAGAGGGTGCTTACAATAGAGTGGGGCGGTAACACCGGAGGAAAGAAGCACTACTAGCCCACCTAACCGGATCTTTATGCATGCAGCTATCTCTGAAGTCATTATCAGCCGGAATATCAGTGGTAAGTATTAATTTTTCTCTGCAAAGCCTAGCCCTAATTCAGCTACATTTTAGGGCATTTTTGCATGGCAAGTTTGCATGCACAATTATTTTGTATTTTTGTATGAGATTGAGTGTGTGAGTCAGCACTACAATAGAAAATTAGAGAATATCAGTATTTTGGATATTACAGTGGTATCAGGGCATGTTCCTTGCCAGCTGTGGGCTTGAACATGAGAAGTAGATGAATACAAAAGAGGACACTTTTGTAACCTATGGGAGAAGCAAGAGTAGGTACACTAACGAATTTGAGGATATCCAACTAGAAGATACCAACTCAAATATGGACCCAACAGGTATACACTCTGATAGGGGAAAAGGAATGGGAGAAGATGAGGATGGGATGGAGTTTCACGACCTAGTAAGTGCATTACAGGACCTAGCCAAAGGGGAAAATGACGTTCTTAATGCAATCAATAGATTGTCAATGAAACCAGAACCAAGTAATAGCAATACACCTCTCTCACCGATAGATAGAGGGTCTACCAACAGTAGTGGGAAGCATGCATACACCAATATGCAAAACGCAGCCCACATATATAACAAACCTTCTAGTAGGCCTACTATGCCTCACTTCCTCGCAGATGTAGTAGCAGGATTAGTCATGCCGGTGGAGCCTAGTGAACCCTTTGGAGCATATTTACAGGAATACAAAGACTTAGGGGAGGAGTTTCATGCACCCATATATTTTTCGGATTTTTGCAACATGAAGAGTAGGAACAAGCCCAGGAGTTTCAACAAGGGATTCAATCATAATTATGAGTTGCAGAAAACCTTGGGTAGGTTGACCATCCCAAACTTTGATGGAGCTCGCGGAGGCTCAGTGAGCATATGGGTTCAGAAGTTGGATACCTATTTCCAACTCAACCCCATGACAGAGACATATGCCATTAAATTGGCTACACTCCACCTAGACGAGGAGGCTCACGAGTGGTGGTACCACGGATTAGTGACATTGGGTCACAACACCATCATCTCCTATAGTGAGTTCACACATAAGCTCATGGAGCGGTTTGACAAGAAACACCCAGAGATACACTTCAGAGAGTTGGCTAAACTTAAGCAAACAGGAAGCGTCGAGGCCTTCATCTCAGAGTTTTAGAGGGTATATGTTATGGTGATCGATGTGTCAGAGAACATGCTGACTATGGTGTTCATGGAGGCCTTGATAGAAACACTACAGGGATGGGTGAAAGCCTACAAACCCCCCACTTTACAGGATGTGATTAGCAGACCTAGAGATCTCCAGGATTTAGTCCCGAAGAACCGGTTTCCTCTCAATACCAACTTTCTAGTTAGAGACAAGGATAGAAAACATTTTCAGCCGTACATACCAACGAAAACTCAGTTAGATGATGACACAAGGAAAGACTTGAGACGGAAGAAGTTGTGTTTTACTTGTCAGAAGGTGTGGGTTCGAGGACATAGGTGCTCAGGAAAGGCCAAATCTCACTACATAGAGGTATATTCAGACATTGATGGGGAGGAATTCGAGCAGGAAAGAACAGAGTAATTACAGGCAGCGGAAGAGGAGTCACTCCAAGGGGATACACCAAAGGGAGTTATTGTGATGTTATCCGGGGTACCTAGGTTTCACACTCTCATGGTTAGAGGAGTAGTACAAGGCCACAGAGTAGGAGTATTAATTGATGGGGGAGAAACCCACAATTTCATTGATGCAGCATGGGTGGTTAAGAGGGGTATTCCGATAGAGAAGTTTGAGGGGTTTACTGTAGCAGTAGAAGGAAACTCTAGCATGTAGTGTAACCATTGGATTCCAAAACTGAAGGTCACATTAGCCAACTACTAGACGACATATTCATTTTATGTAGTGGACGTGGCAGATACACATGTAGTATTAGGCGTTCAATGGCTTTATTCAATAGGGAAATATACTACAGACTACCGATCAATGGAAATGGAATTCTAGGGACCAAATGGGAAATAGGTAGTTTTGAGGGGCATGAATACTTATCCCCCAAACCCAGTCTCTTCATAGGGAATGGAGGTAGTGCTCAGGCATGATGACATAGAATGGTCAGCAGAATGTTTAGTCACCTTTAGGAAACCTCCAGAGAACAACACCAACACCCAGCAGATATTCAAACCTTATTGTAGAAGCACGAAAAGGTATTTTAGGATCTTTCAGCAGGTAGACCGCCAAACAGGGGATTTGAGCATATCATTAAGCTGGAGGAGGGGACACAGGCAGTCATCACCACTCCTTACCGGCATCCCAAAAGATATAAGGATGAGATCGAGAAGACGATCAAGGAATTACTAGAACTAGGATATATTCGGCCCAGTTCTAGTCCCGTTGCATCATCAGTGGTCTTAGTTAAGAAAAAGGATGGCACATTGCGAATGTGCATCAATTAAAGAGCACTCAACAAAAATACCATAAAAAACAAGTATCCCATTCCCAGGATTGATGAACTCATGGACAAGCTGCGGGGTGCCAAATACTTTTCAAATATTGATCTTCACTCAGGGTACCACCAGATCTGAGTAAGGGATCAATACATTTCCAAAACAACTTTATGTTGCCACTATGGTCTCTATGATTTCTTGGTCATGCCTTCCGGACTCACCAATGCTCTAGCCACCTTCCAGTTGTGCATGAACCATACTTTCAGAGCTCAGTTACGTAATTATTTGCTAGTATTATTTGATGATATTTTAATTTACAACAAAACTTGGGAGGATCGTCTGAAAAACTTAGACGAGGTATTGGGCATTCTAGAAGAGCACTCGCTTTATGCGAAGATGTTTAAGTGTGAATTTGGCAAGAAAGAGATGTTGTATCTAGGGCACATCATCAGTGCAGAAGAGCTACAGGTTCATATGGAGAAAATTCAAGCTATCAGGGATTGGCCCACGCCAAAGTCAGTCATGAAACTAAAAGGATTCTTAGGCCTTTGCCAATATTATTGGAGGTATTTTAAGGGGTTCTCCCAATTCGCTGCACCACTCACCAATCTCACAAAGAAGGGGGCATTCACATGGATAGATTTGGCATAGAAAACCTTTGAGGAAATGAAAATCATCATGAGTTTTTGCTCGGTTTTGGCATTACCAGACTTCTCACAGTCGTTTGTAGTGTAATGTGATGCGTCGGGAGAAGGACTAGGGGCAATACTGATGCAAAACCATCACCCGATTGCATTTGAGAGAAGGAAACTGAAAAACTATGAGCACCACTACACCATATATTACAAAGAGATGCTAGCCATATTACATGCTCTTACTAAATTCTGACAGTACCTGGTGGGAGGAAAATTCAAAATCAAGCCTTTCCATAACAGCCTCAAGTACTTCTTGGAACAAAAGGACTTAAATGAGCACCAACAGAAATGGGTCAGCAAGGTGCAGGATTATGATTTTGAGATAGAGTATGTGAAGGGTAAGAACAATGTAGTAGCTGATGCATTATCCAGATGACCCACTTCATTGTCTCTCATGAGTATATCCACATATTGGAGGTCTCTTCTCTTAGTAGAGTACTCCAAAAACAAATTTGCTTGCGAGCTAATGATGGACAGATTGAGGATGACAGGTACAAAATTATAGATGACATCATCTATTACAAGGGCAGGATATACCTCGTCCCAGAATCAGCCATAAAAAGAAAGATGATACAGGCATCACATGACTCACCATTATCAGGACATCAGGGTTTCTTGAAAACCTACAGGCAGATCCGAGAGAGGTTATCATGGAAGGGCCTCAAAGGAGAAGTTATGCAGCACGTTCGGGAATGCAGCATCTGTCGACAGAACAAGATCGAACACATTCATCCAGCAGAGTTACTTCACCCACTACCGATTTTGGAGCATAAGTGGGAAAGTATTTCCATGGACTTCATTGCAGGGTTTCCCAAGGTACAGGTACGAGACTGCTTATATGTCGTGGTAGATCGGTTGACCAAATTTGATTATTTATTTGGTATCTCATCCGATTATTCAGCAGCATAGGTAGCCGAGTTATTTTTTAGGGAGGTCTTCAGACTACATGGGTTACCCAAGACCATTGTTAGTGATCGGGATAGTAAATTCACTGGTTCCTTCTGGCAGGAACTATTCAGGTTAGTAGGGACAAAACTTGCTACAAGTACGAGTTATCATCCGCAAAGCGACGGGCATATAGAGATTGTCCACAAGTGGGTTGAAGGGCATCTGCGCAATTATGTAGCAGGCCAACAAAGGACATGGATTAAGTGGTGACACCTAGGGGAATACTGCTACAATACCACCTACCGTATGTCTATCTGGATGACACCTTTTAAACCAGTGTATGGCTATAAGGCACTGAGCTTCGCAGATCTAGCTTTTGGAGACAATAGAGCACCCAAGGCCAAAGATTGGATACAAGACAGCTAAGATATCCTTAAGGTCATAAGGGAGAACTTACAGGCATCACAGAATCAGCAGAAACTATACGCAGACAGACATAGGGTGAGAGGAGCTTCGAGGTAGGAGATCTGGTATACTTATGGCTACAACCATACAAGCAATCTTCCCTCAAGAAGAAAGGAGCGGAAAAACTAAAACCTCACTTCTACAGTCCTTACAAGGTAATTCAGAAGATTGGAGAGGTGGCTTATGAGCTAGAACTTCCGGAGAAAAGCAAGATTCACAATGTGTTTCATGTGTCCAGTCTCAAGAAAACATTAGGACAACACATTGCTCCATCCACTGAGTTACCTCCCTTAGATGATGAAGGGCTGCTGGTGCTAATTCTAGAGAGAATCCTACATGTACGAGAAAGGAAACTCAGAAACAGGGTGATTCGAGAGTATTTAGTACAATGGAACGAATTACCTGCGGAGGACGCCACATGGGAAGGGGAGCATGTATTGCAGCATCCTAGTTTGCAGTTGTTTGAGGACAAGCAATTTCAAGCGTGGAGGATTGTAATGCCCCCCTCTAATTAAGCATCCAAAACACCCACTAACCTACTTGATTCCCATAGGTTCGAGCGGGTACTACATGAGAGGGAATTGACTGAGGACATTTGATACTTAGAACAGAACATGACATTCATTCAGTGATAAGTCATCAATCGGGTAAAAGAAACCTTATTTCTTTAGGCTTAAAAGTCAACGACAAATTAGAATTGCATGCATGCAAATGTGAAGCGTAAACCCTAAAAGTGACATGAGAACCCTAAAAGCGCATGAAGTTCTATTTAAGAGGGTGATTGAACTAAAGAGACTATCGATTATTATTGTTGATTGATTTTGGAGTTTTAAGCAGCAGTACAGTGTGCAGTCGCGGCAGTTAGGGTTGGAGACGATGTCTTCAGCCAGGGAGGGTTCGGCAGTGAGATATCTGCCTTAGTCTCTTATTGGGATAGATCATCCAGGTTTATCCACAACATTCATCACATACTTCAGTATTCAGAGATCCAGCACATTCCGAAGGGTTATTGGCAGATCCACGTTTTGCTACCGGAAGTAGCTGAGAAGCCACAGAAGGATTCGTTGGGACCACAAAACCCAGTCTTTTCTTTGCATGTCAGCTTCCTCTTTCTCAATAGGCCTATCCTACGACATACAGTGATTATTAGCCATCAGTTTTCTCATATGGAGTAGCTATCAGCAAACAGAGAGCTTGGGGGGCGTGAGCAGCAGAACCACAGATCAATTCGCTAGGGCACTTAGAGGTTGCCAAACCTCTGCATGTGTCAGTCTATCTCTCCTGCATCAACAGACGGACAAGCCCACAAAGTTTCAGCCTGATCTACCCTCCCCTCCTACAAAAACGTCACCTTTAGTCTAGAGGGTGCTTACGATACAACGAGGTGGTAACAGCGGAGGAAAGAAGCACTACTAGCCCACTGATCCGGATCTTTATGCATGCAGCTACCTCTGGAGTCATTATTAGTCGGAATATTAGTGGTAAGTGTCAATTTCTCTATGCAAACCCTAGCCCTAATTCAACTACATTTTAGGGCATTTTTGCATGGCAAGTTTGCATGCACAGTTATTTCGTATTTTTGTATGAGATTGAGTGTGTGAGTCAGCACTACAATAGAACATTAAAGAATATCAGTATTTGGGATATTACATTATCATCCTTAGTAGATCGTAGATACTTTGATTATAGCAAAAGTTAAGGTAATTTGTGAAATTTACAAGTGTCCTAACACTTTTATAGTTTTCAAAGATATGTTTACAAACAACAATGGTTGATTTCTTATTTTGGTAGTTCATTGCCCAATATCTTTCCATGAAAAATCACATTATTTTATCTTGCAATTGCATTCAAATTGACATAAAGAAATTATATGTTTTTAAAGTCTTTGTTAACACAAACAAGGCCATAATTTCGTCATCACATGCAAGTCAGTGCAAGTATCCTACGTAGATATGTTCATTCATTAAAAAAGCTAGTTGTGCACGTCTCCAAAGAGTATTAGATATGAATTGCATTTTTTTTCATATTTTTGTGAATGAAAAACTATTGCACAAATAAACATCTGGTACCTTTTTTTAATTCAAAATTACAGAAACAAAAACACTTTATTAAAAGAATCTATTGGTATAAAGAGTAAGAAGCCCTTTAAAACCGGCAATTTGTTGGTGAAGTATGGAAACAAAACTCTTTATTTCTTGCATGGGTGCTCTTGGAAGCAAATGTTAAATCCTATAGAGGTTTTTTATAGTCTTTGTTGGGGTACGTGTTCGCTAAATTCTAGTGTATCTAAGATTTTATGAACTAGAAATTAACTCTAGGAAGACATGACAACAACCGTATAATACTTTCTCAATTATCATGGAAGACATGACAACAACCGTATAATACTTTCTCAATTATCATGGTGACATTATAAATGGTTAGACTTTTTTGAAATTTTATTTAAACAAAAATGACTTGCATGATACTTGATTCTTGTGTGTTAGAAAACTTATGCATCCTTAAATTGAGCTTTAATTTGATAATTCCTCATCGTTTCAGAATGTGTTATCCGTATCTTTATGAAATTCTTAGAATGATTGATATTGAAAATGGGAAGGAGAAATATGTGACTCTTGCAACATTCACCGAAAATCCAACATTAGAAAAAATAAATGATGCCTTTAGTGGCAGAGTAAGGTTTGTTTTATATAGTTATAGAGTTAGACTTTGTACTTAAGCGTGCTCAATTTTAGTGATACTATTTATCCCATAATATCTAGGATTCTCTCTACATTATATGTTTTTTAATACTTTTAAGCTATGTTTCAAGCCTTACTTTTTTCTTAATGAAGTTCCTTTTAGATAATTAGTGTTGAATGCTATATTTTGAAAAGGTTCTCAATTCGACTGACCTTGGTTGGCTTTGAAACCTTGCTTTGCAGGGATATTTTGAGTGGTATATTTTAAGCTATATGGGGTGGAGAAAAAATGGATCACCTTTGCAAGAACGATATACATATGGTTTGTATTGTTTCAAGTTTTGAACCAAAAATAATTAGTTTTAGATTAAAAAGAAGTATTTGTATAAGACATTTGGATCTCCACTAGTCAGTTTTCGGCCACCCCTGATTTGATGTTTTTGTTAAGATTTATCGAAATTTGACATACATTTTGGATTCTAAAGCTAGATCACATGCTTTAATTTACTATTATGGTTATGACCATCTAGGCAGAAATACTTGACTGCAAGTAGTTAATGATGAACTAAAAGAAGAATAATGCTCAACTATAAATAGCAGTGGAGTCAGAAAAAACATCTACATGTTACCACATAATATAATATGAGAGAAGCATATACTTGCTTGGATATTATGTTATGCCTTCCAAAGGTAGGTGATGAATCTTATTATGTTTCGAATAATTGAACATGAGGTAGAACATATTTGTTCCAATGCATACGTAGAAGCAATGCTTCATAATGTATTATTGTCGTATTCATACTATTCTCATAGTAATATATATTGGTACAAGGAAGTAGGGGATTTTAGGTCCATACCACTTGGAGAAAATGAGTGAAAAGTAGGCGGTTATTAGTTTCATTTACACACACAGGCATATTTTGATGATCAGAAACATTACAAAATGATCAAAGCTATGTGCAGGTTGAGCTACAATTTTTATGACAATACTCATGGTCCTCAAGAGCCAGGGAAAGAGTTACAAAAATGTGACCAAGTGTTCAAAAATATAGATCAATTGAGGAAGCACCTATATCATGTACATAAACTCTCCATGCAGTGCACATTATGTCTGGAAGGCCAGAAGGTGAGCATAATTCTGTTTTTGAAAGCTTTATTGTTATTTAATAAAATATTGTGTGGATGCAACGAATTCCAAGCTCCTATTACTCAACTTCTACTGAACGAGCCGGAGGATTGAGACCTCAGTGGTTTTCCTTCAATATTTAATATTTACACAAGATTTATGATATAGCAAGGGAAAACAAGGGGAAGTTTTCATTTTTTCAATATCTAATAATTGCTCAAATATGGATTTCAACGTTGAAATAATAATCACAACTTCGCTTTTATCAGTTGGTTCTTATAGAAAGGATAGCCTGCAAGTCTCTAGAACAAATAAAATGTTGTTTACTGCAAAAATACCTAACGTAAATAGGTTAGAAACACCATGAATGGATAAACATATATAAAAGGAATAATAGATAAATGATGATATTACAATGAGAAATGGTGCTTGTATAAATAACCATGCAAGGGTTGCATTGGTGATGAGACACCACCTTTCATAAGGTGCCTCTTCATTTAGTTATTTAATTATTAATTTATTGGCATTATTAATGTTTATTTATTATATATTGTGTTCATTACATTGCCTTCCCCTTGAGAGAAGCTTTGTCCTCAAAGCTTATTGAAGACAAGGCTTACGTCTGATTTCTTTCTTGTAATGTCATCTCTCTATCTTTTGTGTTAATAACTGCGACACTTGACGAAACAAAACAATATGAGTTATGAATTCCCAATAAAAATGCCGCATTATTTTTGAAGTATTCTATTTGAGATCTACCTTTATTGGAGTTGTTTGTTGATCACTTTGTTGGATGGAAATTCTCATTTTCTGCTTAGTTTGATTTTGTATTCTTTCTCTTCTTAAATAATATTTCCTCTATGTATGTTCATTTTGACCCTGTCGTTGGTCAAAATGATTTTTATAATTTGGGTGTCGATCATGAGTTTTTGTTATTTTTTTTACTACATTGGCTCGGATCTTTCCTTCTAAACTTGCTCTAATTTATTCTATAATATATTGTTATCATACTGAATCTTTTTGAACTTTTCTTTTTGCAACTTTTTGCCCTTTCTTAACTTCTTATTATGTTCTAGCAATTCTTGATTAATCATTTTTAAAGAAGAATTTTCTTCATTTCTTGATAATTTTGTCTGAAGATATTGATTGTGATTTTTTAGATGGAAAATTTCTTCGATCTTTTCTAACAAAATCTTCTCAATATCTTCATGATCTTGTTCCGAATTTCGATTACTTTTTAATTTCCTGATTTTTGGGACTAGGGTTTTGTTATGATTTCTCAACCGGACGATTTCATCCATATTGTTTGATATTGTTTCATTAATCTTTGCAATCTCTAATTTTTTAGTGTTTTGAATGTCGTCTTTTTGTCGTTGAAGCTCTTTAATTTGTTGTTGATTTCGGCCGACTTTAAATTCTAGGCATTTTAATTTCTCTTGGATCTGTGCAATTTCCTCGTCTTTGTTGATGATGTCTTTTTTAAACGCTTTATTTCTTCTTCTAAGTATTCATAGTTTCCATCATTTTATCCTTAGTCTATATTTTGTGATTGGGGAACTCTCACTGAAAAGTCATGTATCGTTATTTTCTTCTTCTCATGAAAAAATTTCATGAACTTATTTTTTGTATTGACAGTGAACGTTCCCAATGTTTCCATCCAATTATAGCCTAACATTATGTCAATAATATTATCATCTATGGATGCAATAATGAATTGAGACACAAATTTATAATCATCGATCTGTAATGGTAATTCATTTATTTGATCTTCATTCGATTCGTTCTTCACTATTCTTGATTCTAGAACCTGTAGCCTATTAGCAAGATCAACATTAATAAAATTCTGTTTATTGGTTGGACAAATAGAAATGGAAATTGGACTTTCATCAAATATTCCACAAACTTTTAACATTGCCATAGGTGTTTTCGATGGAACGTGTGAGAACCTTTCTTTTCTATCATTCATATTTGTCTTTTCCATTTTGACCTTTCACTTGGAGTATCCTTTTGACTTTCTTATAATATAAACCCTTTTCACTCTCTCTCTCTCTCTCTCTCTCTCTCTCTCTCTCTCTCTCTCTCTATATATATATATATATATAATATTTTTTTAATAACACTTTAATAATAAACTAGGTAATATAAAAAAAAGTATACCTTTTTACGTCTTTATAACATTGTATATTCTTACTTTCATAAGGTGTCTCTTCATTTAGTTATCTAATTATTCATTTATTGACATTATTAATATTTATTAATGTTTTTTTATTATATATTTTGTTCATTACAGTCTCTCATTCTTCTCAATTTTATATTGGAAAGGATTTCAACATTCAAATTAGTAATTTTGGTTCATCCGATTTTTGCCATCTTTTGTACAAGTTTTGATTTTTTTAACGATAAGGCTCGACATATTAGAAATCCATGGAGGTATGATCTGGGATGTCAATTGTATAGCTAAAATAGTCTAGTTATTTTATTGATTTTTTACACTAACATATTTGTAGTTGTGTAAGAGCTACACTTAGAATTAATTTCATGGTTAAGTTAAAAGTTTATTTAGATCTAGACTTTAGCTTCTATGGAGTGTCAAGTAAGATTATTTCCTTGAATGTACCTCTTCTTGTGTGATAGAGGGATTTGTAGTTTGTTCTTTCTTTGTTCCAAACGGAAAAGAAAACCTTACATTAACATATACAATATGACTTGTTTTCTTGTGAGTTTCTCTTAGAGTTAGGTTCCATACTTAGTCAAATAGAGTGATCCCTTGCCTTTGTTGTAACCATAGAACCTTTTGAAAGAGACCATTGTTGTGTCTTAGAACACTGATGTAAAATTATATAATATATTCTATTTAAGGGTGTTAGCTCAATTGAAAAGCACCTGCCTTATAGGTAAGAGGTTGGTGGTTCGATTCCTTCGTTCCCTATATATATATTGAAACCACTAAAAAGAGATAATTGACCAAAATACTCATATAAACGACCATTGGTCACAAATTAGTGGCCACTTATCACGCGACCAAAATTGTGTTCATATTTAGCTTGGTCGTTTATAGCTTATCTTGTGGTCATATATTTGGTTGTATATTTGGTCATTAATTGTGACAATTAATGACCAAATATACGATGAAATTAATGACGAACAAATTAATGACCAAATATATGACCACAAGATAAGCTATAAATGACCAAGCTAAATATGACCACATTTTTTGTTGCGTGATAAATGACCGCATACCAACTCAAAAGTGGTCGTTTAAATCCAAATTTTAGTTGTTTTTTTGGTCATTTATCTCTCATTTTGTACTAGTGAAAAAAGATGAAGAGGTTGGAGATGAATTTAATCCTATGTAAGAAAATCACAATGATACTAAGAATGATGAGATATATAGATTGATTCATGACAACATGATTCCAATGAATGATAACTTTGATGGTGTACTTAGTGTACCTCTAATTGATAGGGAATGAAAGCAAAGGCTCGAGGACAAATATTCTCCAAGAGTATTCTATATATTGTGATTTTTTCCCTCAAAATATTAACTTGACTTAAATATATTAATAAGAAAAGCAACAATGAATATTTAACATGTCAACCATATTGTAGGTAAAACACCACAATTTTATGTGGTGCAATGGTTAATTTTTTTCATCAAATAGATGGAAGATAATAAGAAAAGATTTGGTTGAGGGATAACTACAATTTTCCAAGTTACTAATGTTTCCTCTAGTAGTGATAGACATTTGGAAGTATCTAAAAAGGGATATTATGGCTAGTTATAAGATATACTTAAATTATTCAAAGTAGTTCTCCTCAAGATCTATCAGTACAAATCACAAATGAATGAACATGATCATGAAGAATTGTTATTCAACGTGATAATTGATTTACCCTGATCAATATAAGGTTATTAGAGTTAGGTACAAATCCCTATGTCCTTCTAAGTTAGTGTGAGTAGGTATTTTATTCATAGGTTCTAGGTAAAGCAGTTGGTCATATATTGTTAGCTATGAACAAAGAGGAAGTCATGTAAACTATAATGCGCTAAAAGAAAAAAATATTAAATAATATCACCAAGATGATGCAAGAAAGCATTTAGATGTTTTAGAAAAATAAGTTGAAGATGCAGATGATGATGTTCACAATGACGATATCATTGATGATGTTTCTATGGACAATCCTTTCAATGATTCTTATCTTAGTGATTTAGATATTAAATTGGATGGAGATGAAGACTAATGTGTGCTAGATATGTAATAATTTTTTGGTGGCCTCATGGATACCTACATAGTAAATATCGACACTAAGTTGTTGAAACATACGAGGTTATTATGTTTTTTTCATTATTGTTTATTAATTACCATGATTTATGTTTTTCTATGTTTTATACCATTTTCTATATTTTATGATGTTATGTTAGTTTCAATTATTTATCACTAGATGGGTTGGGTATGTGGAATTGAGTGTGATGTGAGGGAGAATGGGGTGTAAGAGAGGGCCATATGAGCTTCTACCTTCACGTGGTTGGAATTATTCAATAGAAATACATTATTCTCAAAACCAAGATAATCTCTTCTATTTTTTTGAAACTATCTCATGGTAGTCCTTAGGAATGAGTATCCATGTGGTTGTACTAGTTTTAACATGAATATAATTAGCACCAATTAATTTTTTTAATATTAACAATCACTATAATATTTTATGATTATAAAATTGGCATATGTGGGGCCATGACACATATGAAGATTCAATTTAACATGGTTATTTTTAACCATGTTATTTATTAGGTTAAAAATATTTATAACTAAGAATATGTACATAAAAGCAACGCGTTTTGAGATTTTGCAGGTTTGTGGCTACCCGTGTGGCTTCAACAATCGGATCGAGGTCAGCGTAGCATGGCCCCAGGTAGGGGCCTCGAGGCCCCTCTTCCTTTTGAAATTTCTACCTTCGGAAAGTTGGTCTCATCCCGCAACAAACGCCAGCAAGTGATCTCCATCAAAAGTTTGTCAAAATATTGGACAACATCCCCACGGTCACACTTACGATTGAAGAATCATGCAGATCTGCCTTGAATCTAGTTGAGCGAGGCCTCATCAAGAAGTTCACAGGACTCTGGCCCTCGCCCAAAGCTGTAGATGCATGGGTGTAAGGGAACTGGTGCTCTTTAGTTAAAGAAGGAATCAAAAACCACTTGGTAGGCAAAGGCTTCTTCGTAGTTGTTTTCGAGAATGTAGAGGATAGGAATCTCATCTTCGGGAATGACCCGTATTTCATGGGCCCTTAGGGGTTGTATCTGAACAAATGGACTCTGGATTTCAATTCAACACAAGATGTGCCATTGGTCATCCCAATCTGGGTTCACCTGCCACACTTACCTTTGCACTGCTAGAATCCAAAATCCTTAGAATCCATAGGTAACAAACTCGAAAAATATATAGATTGAGCAGAGAGGAAGGATCAGTACTCCTGCACGAGAATATGTGTAGAGGTCAACCTATAAATAGGACTCCTAGAAGCTATAAAGATCACGATGGTTGACTAGTCATACATTCAATAGTTATACTACTAGCAACTCTCTTTCAAATGCAGGCATTTCCATGACTACAGACACTTTGCCAGGAAATGCAAAAAAAAATAGAGAAGGAAGCCAGGAAAACGAAGGGTGACCAATGGATCCAAGTGCAAAAATTATTCGTATCCAAGCAGAACAATAGATCTAAAGGAAAAGGGTCGGCCTCAAGGATTGAAGCCCCTCCTAGTGAAAAACACTAGGGCGAAGGGAGCCTACCCCCCCCAAGATTTGAGACATCTCGTAACCCCTTTGAAACCCTCAGTAGTCCAGAAGAACCCTAGATTCAGTCGAAGAAGAGCCCGAGCAACAACCCACTTACCTTGCACAAGATAAAATCCAAGAATAGATAGTCCCTTTGCAAATAAGATCTCCAACAAGATCCTTCATCTCCCCCTCCTATGCAGAAATAACTAGGAATAAGTCACTAGAGATATCAGGTTCCTCAGAAGATGATACCTTCGAGAGGCCCTCAAAAAAATAGGGAGAAAGTCCTACAGAGAGGCTAGCGAAGAAGAAGCGAAGAGGAAAAATATGCAAGGAAACTAGTCCACGATTGAGATGTCCATTGGCAGAATCATTAGATCCATGCCTCCTAAGGGAGGACCTGCTCCCCCTTCTACCAGTAAATAATGCGGCTATTCTCTTGGAACTGCAGAGGCTTGGCAAATCCTTTAAAAGTAGAAGCTGTAAAAAACCTTATGAAATCAGAAACTCCTAAGATCCTCATGCTCCAAGAGACTAAAATTGATCTAGAGCTCAGCAAATCGAAACAAAAAAAAATCGTTGGGAAAGCAGAAGTGCCAAAGGGATCGCAACTCCATGGGAGGAAGACAAGTTCTAACTCGAAAGCTCTTTCGAGACTCAACACTGGATCTAAACTGAACTCCGCCATACTACAAGTAAGATCAGCTTTTCCCTATTCAATCTATATGTACCAGACCTCTATGCTCAAAAAAAAGATTATTGGCAAACCCTGTCATATTTTCTAGAAATATACTCCCCCGAGAACATAATTTTAGCAGGAGATTTCAATTTAGTCTTTCAACCAAGGTAAAAAAGAGGAGGTAACACCTGCAGGGACCAACTACTTCCTTTTGTGGAAGATTTAATTCAGCAGTGGGATCTTCAATACTTTAAGCCAAAACAAAGGCTCTTCACTTGGTCAAATAACAGAGTCGGGGCATGGCACATCTCATAGGTTTTTATTGCAGAGCACCTTTCTGACAGAAATGAAGATCATCTCATCTAAAATTCTTCCTAAATTGACATAAGATCACAAACCCATTTTACTTCAGCTCGAAGATGAATAAAGGTTGGGGCCTATCCCTTTCCGGTTTAGCCCCCTCTGGGAATATAAGGATGGGTTTATGGGCGTAGTTGTGAATTCCTGGTACATTAATGTCACAGGGTTGCCCAGTTATGTGTGGGAACAGAAATTAAAGGCCACTAAAATAGCTTTGAAGGATTGGATAAAAAAACCCACATACTCCCCCACTAGCCATAGAAAGTAGACCACCAAGCAACTATTAGATCTGCAATTGGAAATGGATAACAAAGACCTCACCCCATTAGAAATTCAGAAGGAGCAAGCTGCCCATCTCACCTCTTTTCGCTCTTTCAGACAAGAGGAAGAGTATTGGAGGCTTAAATCCCAAAGCCTTTGGCTTAAATCTAGAGATCGAAATACCTCCTTCTTCCACAAACAATTCAGAGTTCACCTCTCTCAAAATCACATTACCAAAATCACTTCAACAAATGGGATTGTCTACAATGGCTTAGGCGATATTAAGGAGGCAACAACTCTTCAAAGAAGATGGCATGGAATATGAGGAGGAATTCTCAGACTTCCTCACACATATTCCAAGACTTTTCAACGAGGACAACTAAAGACTGCTGAAAAATTTCATTGAAGAGTAAATCAATAATGTAATCTAGAATATGGAACTTGATAAAGCCCCAGGGCCCGATGGATTCTAAATCCATTTTTACATAATTTGTTGGGATATAATTAAGGTCGACCTGGATCAAATGATTAAAGGTTTCTTCCAAAAATCTAAAGTGGGAGGCATCACTAACTCCACTTTTCTATCTCCAATCCCAAAATAATCGAACCCTGGTTCATTTGACTGCTTCATGCCTATTTCTCTCTGTATTGCTTCTTACAAGACCCTTTCCAAACTCCTTGCAAATAGAATCAATTCAATGTTGGAAAAACTCATCTCTCCTAGCCAAGGCGGGTTTGTCAAGGAGGGCATATCTTAGACAATGTGATCCTTGTGCAAGAAACCATTCATTGCAGCCAACAGTGTCAAGAGCAAGGGATGCTGATAAAACTTGACATGGCTAGCGCCTTTGATCAGGTAAAGCACTCTTCCCTTTACCGTGTTCTTCATTCCTTTGACTTCAGTTCTATCTTTGTAAATATGATCAAAGCATGCATCGAAAAGCCATGGATTGCTCCATTAGAAAATGGAAGGCTGACCAATTACTTCCAAGCCACATGGGGAATAAGGAAAGGCTACCCCATGTCCCCCTTTCTCTACATCATGATGGCAGACTCACTAAGAAGAAAGTTGACAGTGAAAAAGCTGCAGGGAAAGCTCCAGGCATCATAGTGATGAATGGATTAGACCCAATCAACCATGCTATGTTTATCGATGATTGACTTATTATGGGAGGAGCATCCATGAAGATAGCAAGAGTTTTCAATGAAGTCATCTAAAGCTTCTGCAGAGTCTCTGGAGCTCTTTCCAATAAGAGAAAAAGTGTTGTGTATGCCATGGAAGGTAGAACAACAAATTATCTCTCACATTTCCCATTTCCTAGGATTCTCGGGCTTTGCCTCTTGGGAAAAAATCAAGTATCTTGGACTGCCCTTAACACTGGGTACTGGTAAGGCTATGCAATGGAATGAGGTCATCAACAAAATCAAGTCTAAAATCGCAGCTTGGGGTGGTCGGTGGCTTACCAATGTTGGGAAGCTAACTCTAATAAAATCAATAGTCTCCTCTCTTCCAATTTATCAGGCTTCTTTTCTTTTGGCACCAAAGATGATCACTGAGCAAGTATCCAAGTTGATCCAGAACTTTTTGTGGAAAGGAGGTAAAGGAAACCAAAAACAAAATCACTTGGTAAGTTGGGACATTGTAAAAAGACCAATTTCGAAAGGAGGACTCCAGGTAAGAGATCCTGGACTGACTAATTTAGCCTTGGGAGGAAATATCTTGTGGAATATCTTCACCAAACGAAGTCACCCTGTAAGCCAAGTTCTCATTAAAAAATATATGAACAAGCTCTCCTTCAACATTAAGATGGAAGGTATACCAACCAAAGGAACCTCACTCTGGAAACTATGTACTCGGGGTGGGAATTCTTCAAGGAACACCTGTACTGAATCCTGAGGAATGGGAGGAAATTTTGGTAAGAAAGAATCATGGGCCAACTGCCCCTCAATACCATAGAGGATTTTGATGAATTATGAGTCTGGATTTCTCAGCAACGTATACAAAATCTTGAAAAAATTTCTATTTGGGATTCTGAAAGGAATTGGAAAGCCTGGTCACTCCCCCAACCTCCAGTTCATTTTCAAGCTCAATAGAGCTACCTCCTTGCAGCACTCTCGGGTCTGGCGCCCATCCATCAGCAAACTTAGGATAAGTGGGGATGGGTGAAGGCAGGAGTATACACAGCAGGATGTGGTTTTGCTGCACTCCAAGCTCATCACACACCAATCCTCTCTCCCTCTGTATGGAAACAGGTTTGGGGCCCCTTCGGCCTCCCAAAAATCAACTTCTTCTATTGGGTTCTCATGCGTAGAATAGTGTTAACCAGAAAAAAATCAACAAAACATGGAATTATTGGATGCACAGATGTCCTCTTTGTTGCTCGGATCAAGAAACGATGGAACACCTATTTGTGGATTGTCCCTTCACTCAAGAAGTTTGGAGACAAGATTTACATGGACTCAATGTGTCAATCCCCTCGTAGATTACCGTGGCTAGCTTATTTTCCTCCTGGAAAGAGCGTTATCCTCACACAATCAAGAACAAAATGATTTGGAATAAAATCTGGCTCACCATTCCAAAATATGTCTGCTGGAAATTCTGGTTGGCCAGGAATGAAAGGATCTTCCAAAACAATCAGCTCTCTACCACAATCGTGGAAACCAAAGAAAAAGCGTTATTAATGGAGACTATGGAAAACTGCTCTCATATGTTGGACACCTCTTTTCTCTCTGAAGAGACAAGATGGATCGACTCTCCCTTGCTGTGCGACAGAAATAAAAATATAGTCTCTCGGCCCTTCTCCAATCCAGAGTGGTGACTCCAGAATCCAGACATAGATTTCCAAAAATGGTGGACGGTGCAGGACAAAGTTACGATATTCTTCGACGAAGCCTCCAAAGGAAATCCAAGGAACGAAGGAGCATGGGGAGTAATCTATGCATCAGATGGGGTCAATAAATACAGCTTTAACTGGGGATTAGGACATAACTCCAACAATCAGGAAGAAATTCTTGGCTTGGTCAAAGCTTGCCAACTTGTCCAGGGGAATGGTGGAAAAGGCATTCAAATATTTGGACACTCGGAAATATTGATAAAAATATTGAACTCGGATGACCACTTCAATAACCCAGCACTAAACAAGACCTTACAGAGGCTACGGAAAGTGTTGCAAAGATTCAACTCCATGTCCTTCTTCCATATACTCCGTATTTTGAACAAGGAAGCGAATGCAAGGGCAAACATGGGTTGTCTCTTAGCTCAAGGAGAGTTTATCAAGAATGACGAAGCACCAGCATGGGTTCCAATTCCTTAGTATGGGTGTATCTTAGTCTCCAGCTTTGAATGATTAAGACAAAAGGTATCTTGAAAAAGGCGGTTTAACTTAATTTGTAACTTGGGTTGATTAGGCTTTGACCCAACTGATTTCTCTTCAATTAAATATAACTGTTTTTGTTATAAAATATATATATATATAACTGTATATTCAACATTGTTAAGAGAAATCATTTTTGGATTTATTCTTGTTGCTCAAGTGAAAGATGTACCTATAAATGGGTAGTGTCACAAAGGGCCCAAAAATCTTTATTGTGAATATATGATGAGAGGGGAGAGGAATGCAACATCTTTGCATATATCCCCAAAACAACCACCTCTCATTAGAATCATTTTTACTTGAAAATTCAATGGGAAATTAACATAACGGATCTTTTGACTTCATCGTATTATGTTTTTCTAGGAATGATTTCGTATATAAAAGAATGGAGTAGTCTAACGGGTCGACGATTTCGCCCGACGTTAGACTACTCCGTCTACCCACCGTCACCGTCTCCGGCACATCAGCCCAGCACATCAGTCAAGAAGTGGGTCCATCCCGAATCAGTTCCTGAACGCGATCGAAGTCCCCTGCTTCTCGCCGTCTTGTCGCCATAGCCAACGCGCCCAGCAATTACTCCACGCCGCAGGTTGGTCCATAACAACACGATTCCAAGTCCCGGTCCTGGTCTTGCCATGGCCTCAACATTCCAGAATCATTTTCCCTTTTAAAGAAGGGAGAACCGATAGGGTATTTACACCTCCAAGCCAAAAATAACAACCAAGATATTTCAAGCGGTTAAAACCCAATGAGCAGGAAGAGTATTTTGTAGAGCTTAACAAAAAAAGCAAGAAGGTGAAGCTGGAAAAGAAGTGGAAGAGGGGAAAGAAACTTGAGACCTGGAGGGATGGTTGTTTTAGTGGAGATCTGAGCAAAGGAAATAGCAGAAGGAAGAAGGCCTCTGCATATTCTGGCTTCACCCACGAAGGATTTTGAGATGGCAAATCTCATCACATGGTCAAGGCACTTGGCTCAAACAGGCAATATTTTGGACCATCTCGTTTTCCAAACAGTAATTCATGTATCCTTTGTGAGCAAATGGCTTGTATTATAGCAGCAATGTATAGACAAAATCTTAGAGACACATACTTAAAGACGCAGGTATTTACCTCAGTAACATACAGAGTATGGCCAGTAGATGTAGGACAATTTATGTATTGTTTGGAATGGAATCCATGATAATATCCAGAGATTAAATATTCTCTGGACAGTTCTCTGAATGTGAACAGTTTCAGAGAATATTCAATCTCTGGATATTATCATGGATTCCATTCCAAACAATACATAAATTGTCCTGCATCTACTGGCCATACTCTGTATGTTACTGAGGTGAATACCTGCGTCTTTAAGTATGTGTCTCTAAGATTTTGTCTATACATTGCTGCTGTAATACAAGCCATTTGCTCACAAAGGATACATGAATTACTGTTTGGAAAACGAGATGGTCCAAAATATTGCATGGCTGAGCCAAGTGCCTTGACCATGTGATGAGATTTGCCATCTCAAAATCCTTCATGGGTGAAGCCAGAATATGCAAAGGCCTTCTTCCTTCTGCTATTTCCTTTGCTCAGATCTCCACTAAAACAACCATCCCTCTAGGTCTCAAATTTATTTCCCCTCTTCCACTTCTTTTCCAGCTTCAACTTCCTGCTTTTTTTGTTAAGCTCTGCAAAATACTCTTCCTGCTCATTGGGTTTTAACCGCTTGAAATATCTTGGTTGTTATTTTTGGCTTGGAGGTGTAAATACCCTATCGGTTCTCCCTGCTTTAAAAGGGAAAATGATTCTGGAATGTTGAGGCCATGGCAAGACCAGGACCAGGACTTGGAATCGTGTTGTTATGGACCAACCCGCGGCGTGGAGTAATTGCTGGGCGTGTTGGCTGTGGCGACAAGACGACGAGAAGCAGAGGATGTCGATCGCGTTCAGGCGCTGATTCGGGATGGACCCACTTCTTGACTGACGTGCTGGGCTGATGTGCCGAAGACGGTGACGGTGGGTAGACGGAGTAGTCTAACGTCGGGCGAAATCGTCGACCCGTTAGACTACTCCTAAAAGAATAATGACAAAAAATACTCACTAGTTATGAAAGAGGAGTTAAAAAAATTATCAAAGTCTTTTCAATCGAATAAAGTGTTTGGCCAAATATATGAACAATAGAACTTTTTATAAGATTCCTACATATGATAGAAGATAATATTCTCAATATAGTTGAGAAATCATTAATAAAAATAAGATCCTCGTGGATTTCACTTCTATCTAAATTCCAAACATTATAGAAGTCTAAAATTCCACTAGTTTAAGCATTTTCAACCAATTTGTTTTTATAAATGAATATATAAGATCGTTTACAAATAATAATAAAAACAACCAATTTGTTTTTATAAATGAATATATAAGATCGTTTACAAATAATAATAAAAACAACCAATTTGTTTTTATAAATGAATATATAAGATCGTTTACAAATAATAATAAAACATAGTACAATAATTTACTTTGTTAATTATAAAAAATAAATATTTATTGTATTTTCATATGGCCATTATATTCTATTACAAGGGTTAATTAGGCCCTCATTAAAGATATACTCCCATGATTTCATCAATATTAGTAATGGAGTGTATAAGCCAAAACTCCTATTAGTAATGGCCGAGAGTAAAACAAAAATTCCTAATTTTTTTCGTAATGTCACAAAGTGTGCAATTTATTACAAATTTATCTATACATAATCTTAGATGTCCACTAAAAATGTCTTTGTAGGTTTAGAAGTGTCATAGTGATAATAATATTAGAGTGATGAGCTTAAATTGTCACGTGCCAAATGTATAATATACAATGTGTTCATATTATGTGTAATTCCTTCACCAAAGTGGTAGTTTATGTCTTCCTCTACATGTTTTAGAATTGGCCTTTTGAAAACACAGCGTTGTGTTAGTGAAGTCCTTGTTAGTGTAGCAATGTAGCAAAGGCACTCAAAGTCTAGTCTATATATAAAAGATTTTCTCTTTATCAAAGTACTTAATGTTTCTATCATAATTAATAATACTATCATAATTAATAATACTATTATAAGGCATTTTTATTCATAGATAATTTGGCATTTCTATTGCAAGTTGCATAATTACAACTTTTTTTATATGTACTTTTATATGTGTCACTAGTAAGTTTATTAGTGTCTTAGTGATTAGTGTATTAGAGTGATATTGAGCTCCTCATTTCAAATTGTGTCATGTGTCTAGGGTTAGAGTGACAATTTCCTAATGGAAAAGAGTTGTGAGCTAGGTGTTAGTAGTTAAGGGTAATTGGGCATCAGATTTAGGGGTCATATAGATTAGGGTCTATAGAGCTTAGGGTTTGAGTGTTAATGGATATAAGGGTTGGGGGACACAGTTGATAAAGGATAGAGGCTATCGGGGTTAGTGTTTTCAAGGTAGCATAATTATAATGGTTTTGGGTTATATGCTTATCAATTAGAGGTTAGTGGTTATAAGAGTTCAAATCAATGACAATTAGGGGTTAAGGGTAATACTTCTTAGGGGTTATCCTGATCTGTGTTAGAGTTTATTGGAATTAGGCTCTAAGGTTATCGGATTTGTATGTGCTGGGGGCTACCAATTATAATAATGACTAGTTATATCTACAAGTGGTTAGGATTACATATTGAATGTTATAAAGGGTAGGTGTTAAAAAAATCAACTTTAGAGGTTATAGGCTAAGGTGATAATTATTACTGGTTATAAGGGCTATTAGTTAGGGTTTTTTGGTGTTTACAAATCATGCATAATAGGGGTCATATAAATGAAGGGTTAGTTGGGATAAATGTTATTGGTCGTAATTCTTTAGAGATATAAATTTTAAGAGATAGGGGCTTTAGTGGTTAAGGGTGATAATGGTTCATGGTTGCATAGCTCAATGGTTAGAGGTGATATTTGTAAACCATTAAGTGGTTAAAATTCCAAGGTTAATTGGGCTATAAAGTATAATGGTTGATAGGGTTAATATTTAATGTGTTTATAAATTAAGGTTTTTTTTGTTATAAATGGTAGGGGTTATAGAGGTTATTGATTAGGGTTTACAGATGATTAATATTGAAGTTTATATGATTAGGGGACATGGGAGCTAGTTTTTAAAAGGGTTACTAGCAATGGTTAAGGATTAGGCTGGGGTTATGATAGTGACATGGGTTAAGGATAAAAGGTTATAGGTTAAATGTTGGAAATTCTAGATGTTAGGTATTATAAGGGTTAGTGGCTATATGGGTTACTTATTTAGGTTGATAGTATTTAGGGGTTAGGGGTTAAGGGTTAAAAGAGTTAATTTTTAGAGTTCAAGGGTTTTGGGTTACATGGTTAGGGGTTATAAGGTTAGGTTTTATAGGAAATTTATGTTATGGGGGTTATAAGTTAGAGGTTTAGCGGTTTATCATTATGTTGTATATGGATTAAAAATTATAGTGGTTATGGTTTTTATCCATTAGGATTTATAGGGACTAGGATTTGGGATTTAGAGGATATGGGATACGGGTGACAAAGGTTACAATTTACATGGTATTGGATATATTTTAGCATCAACGAGTTTAATTTCAAGCTTATCACATAATAACTAACCAAAAATTCATTTGACTACCAATATTCAACATACCAACCAATAAAATTTAGTTAAAATATAATATTCAAAAGAAAACTATAACAAAGTCCTCCTAAGGCAAAAAACCCATAAAAATAATCTTTAAAAATCCCTAAAACATAACTTCACTTTAATTCACATAAAGGTTCTTCAAAACAAAAGTAATTAAGTGTACAAAAGTTTCATCATAAAAAACTAACTTCTTCCATTTGACATTCCCTTATTTATACTAACTTATGATCATGCTTGGTTACTTCAAGAATCAAGCAATCCCCCTTTTGGTGCTTGTCTCTTGTCGATTAGGGATATTTACTCCCAACACTATCCAACCCTGGAACAGTCGGTATCCTCCTATATACTTTTTTGGTTCTTGTCTATTTTCATCTAGTTCTCTATGCTTATCTGGTCAAGTCTTGTTCTTCTTAAATGATTGTTTCTAAATGTGTTCCTTTGTTTTCATACAACATTTGTATGGTGTTTTGCATTAATATTATCTCTCTCTATTGTGTGATGTCTCACTACATTTTTCAATGCCTCTATACCTATTTCCTTTCAATTGTGAAGTCTGCCCAAATGGTGTCTAGTGAGGTTTGTAGGTCGTTCACTACTATCTACCTTTACGAGAAATATTGTAACTCTTCCTTTCTCGGTCTTTTGCATAGCCTGGCCTCACAAGCTATATATATTTTATTCAATGGATTCCTCCATCTATCGTGTGTTATTGAGATCATAATTGATCAAATTCTATTTCTATGATCCCTCTTTGGAACTGAGAATATCCTCAAACTCCTATTGTTCAATTACCTGGTCAAATCCTTTTGTCTTTTTCAATATTTCAATGCTAATACTTCCATTATATTCTGTAATTGCTAATAGTGTTTCCACTCTATGTCCCTGAGTTTGGTGTAATTGTTTTGGAAGTGTAGTGAGTTTCATACGTCTTCCTTTTGTACTGAATATGCTTGGTTGGCATTACTCTGTCAAGTATGATCTAGGTTCCAAATTTCTCAAATTCTCGTTTATCACCTTTGTCTGATACATTGCTTCTTTAATATTTATAATAGCTAAGCATACCCTTTCCATCAGTTCATGTATGCTCTATTATTCTTCTTCTATTTCTTTGTTAGCTACATATGTTACAACTATAATTCATTCGTTGTGCATTCCTTGCGCCATATCTATCAAGGATTCATTTGTTTTGCGGTGTTCCTTTGGTGTTTGAGTTTCTCCCATATGTTCGCCAACCTATATCCATTAGGTTTGATAAAATGTTATCTCCACCCTTAGTATGATTGCTTCTACTTCTGATGTTCCTCTAGGAATGTCTACGTCATGAAACATACATTCCACTGCTTGTGCCAATTTGGTCAATTGGTTATATAACTCCAGAATCTACTTATTATTTACTTTTATCTCCTTTTACATATCCTTGTAACTTTTAGTCATCATCAGGTTCCTCATTATTTTGATTTTCAAGTTTTCATCTTCTGATGTTTCTACTTTAAGCATATACATTATGGCTTTCCATCAAGACTTGTAGTTTATTCAATATGATTGGGACATCCATCATGGTTGTAAGTATTCCCTTTCCTAGTTCATACAACAGTTATGTGTGAGTCACATAACCTCTCTCCTTATGTTTTCCTTCCACTGTGACCTTAGTTTGGAGACATGCATGTTCTTCATTGGCTTCTGTATACAACTTTCTTAATAGTTTCCTTCATTTTTACAAGGATTTTTAATTGTTCCCCAAATGGCTCTGGTGCCCTCTAGGCCAACAGTTGTATGACTATTTTTAAATGTTGTTCTTATTCTATTATTGTTTATTATCTTCCTTTTGGGTTAATATATCTTAACTGATTGTTATTTTTATATACATATTAGCAAGGCAGTGCCTTTCTTATATTTCCTTCCTTTGTGTCACACTTTCCTCATGACATTATTTATCTTGTTGCTATGGGATTATTTATCTAGTTTTTTATCTGTTCTTGACCTTGTGCCTTTGTTTCCCCCTTATTGAGACTAGGGTTTTGTCCATTTATTTCTTCCCTTTTTTAGCTCCTTCTATTTCTCTTGTATTTATCGGTTGATGCCTAGTAACCTACATTCTGGAATGGGATTTATTGTCCTTATTCACTAAAACTTCAATACCTAGTGCTTCCTCCGCTATTTTCAATGTCTTCTTCGAATTACTTTAGGTTTTCTTCTTCTTCTTCACCACCACATTTCCACTTATTCAAATTCTGGGCATTTGTACTTTTCTCATTTTCTTCCATCATGATGCCTTAGGATATGGGTTGCTTGTCTTTTCCTTGTTCCTTCTTATTTTGTGCTTGTTGCTTCTGTATCTACATTTTAGTTATGCTTTTTCATTTCCTTGATCACGTTTCAATTTATCAGTTGATATAAGAGATTATTCTTATTTTTGTTGAGCACCCTTCATTTGTACTATTCATTATAATCATTAATGCCAAGGCTATCTATCTCTTGATATATACAAGTTATCTTGTGGTTATTCCACAGTTTCTTATGGTGCTTCAAATTGACGTTCATCTCCTTTCTTGCATAAATTTCAAGTATCTCCATAATTTCTTCCTTTGATCCATTAATCCATGGATTTCATGACACTTCGGGTTCCTTTGCATAACTGGGAGTTTGAAATATTCATTACATATTTCTTTGAATTTGCTTGGTCTTCTTCCTTGTCCCTTGTTTTCTTGTGGATCCAAATGTCATTCAATCTAGAAATGTGTTTCATTCCTTTGTCTATTTCGTTGTTTGAGGTTCTATGTTTGGAGTTATCTCATTTTTTATCTCCTCTATATCATTATGTAATTCATTGACCTTTTCCTTAACGATAAATGGTGGGTTTTGTTGCTTTACCCATTCCGCATACTAATCCTTCTCCATTTCCCTATTGCTTCATTTTCAACTATTTTTCGGCTTATTTGCTTCAATGTTTTTATGAACATGTCTACTTCATGGATTATTATTTGTTCCATTCCTCTTGTTGCTATGGTAACGGAAACTCAATTTCTATTCAATTCATTAGTGTTTTCAAGGGTTTCCGATTTTGAGGTTGGTTTACCTCCTCCTTTGACTCGTCATAACTACAACCATCATTTTTTCCCCTCATTTTCTCTTTTGAGTTCCTCCAATTTTGATTATCAAGATATCATCATTCGTTACTTCTGGAAACTTTTGTGCAAACCCCTACTTTTCAAATATGGGTACCAACCCTAGGTTTGGATATTATGCTTATGTTTCCAACCTTTCAATAATTTCCCTACAAAATTTTTCTTTTTCCCACTTCTGTGATAACTTCTAGGGTGCTCCCTTATGCTTCTTATCTGAGAAATACTTGTTGGTGATTAAAACTTGTCTGCATTTCTCCCTTGGTGATACTTCATTTCACATAATTCGGGATGGTGATGGGGTGTTTGTGCAATCCACAAATATTTATGTATGAATAATCTACCATCTTGAACCAATCCCCAGTTGTTTGTATTTGTAACCTCCCCCTTGTATTGAACCTGGGTGTCTTATCATCATCTTTCCATTCCATCTTTTAACACAATTTTAACACATCGTCCTCAATTTCATTGTAGAAGTGTGACAGGCATATATCCCACTATCAATGATACATGTATGGGACTTTATTGTGGATATCTGCATCATTCCTTTTTATCTGGGACATTCTTAAGAACACCACAATTATTATTAATAAATTACTATACCTAAATAAATGGGCATGGGTATTCATTGTTACATATCTCACTTAGTTATGCAGCTCATTTTCAACTACCTTTTCCCATTCCATTTGTATGGCATGTTATTTTATTCTAACAAAGTGATATAGCCATTCCTTCAACCATGTCTCTATGTTTTTTTGCCCAAATATTTTTTTGAGCAGCACACCTAGATTTTATTTGGGCATACCTTAAGCCCTCCAAGGAATATGTTAATTGGTTTATTTTTAACCATTAAACATATCTAGCCTACCATTAATCCATGCCAATTAACTCTTAACTCTTTCTTTCACTACTACTACATTCTAGAGCTTTGTCCCTCTTGGAATCTGGAAGACTTTACTTATCATTTCTATTAATATTGGGATAACCATCCTTTCTCGTGGGATTACGAAGACTCGGAGTTTTGGGCCATAGATTTTATTTTTTGCATCCACTGAGTCTGGTATAAATATCACATTTGGAATGCATCTTTCTTGGTATAACCCAGACTAGAGAATCAATTCCTTATTCTGAATTTGTTTCTCCATTATGACTCTAAAGATTTTCTCAATTGTGATCTAGTTGTCAATGTTTTAAATCACGATGATTGTCATTTCTCTAGTTCTATCTTCTTTCCTTTAACTCGAAGGCTCGTTGATTAGTTTTAGTATCTAGGTCATGGCCATCTTTAATACTGAACTCATATCTATCTAGTTGTTTATACATGCATAGCCAATTACACCATTTCTACTGTGCATTTCATTAATTGTGGCTTTCAATAGTGAGAAATTTTGGTCATCATCTTATTCACCGAGATTTTTCTAGTGGAATTCAACTTATCATATCCTGATGGAGGTATCTATGTGGTATGTGTCAACTTTTTCCAGAGGGGAAATCTCAACCTCCCATGATACCAATATTGGGACCACTGGTAGGTATTGTATTTCTTTGTGAGTCACGTCATATCACACAAATTCCTTTGATCAAAATTTTTATACAACCTCATTGATTCCTGCTATCGTTCCCCAATAGACACCACTTTTACACCTAACTCTTTGATGGAACTTAGGGTTTCTATGCATTAGTATTTCATGTTTTTTCTTAATGCCATTATGCCTAGTGGTGAGGCGAGGTTTGTTTTCAACTTTTGAAGAGTTTCAATTGGGGACATTTAGTCAGTCTCATTCCTATTTCATCCAATGGATCTTCCAAGTTTGTTTTTTATATGTAGTTTGACCATTGAAGCACCTTCCATTGGGAATTTTACAGATAAATTTCTTATTATCCCCTCCGATTGCTCTTCTAGGCTTATTTCCTATGTCAAATATTCATTAAGGATTCCTTCCATTCAACAAAATGGCTCTTCTAGAAAATCCTCCGACAATGGTCCTAGATTTATGTTTTTATTTGGTTTTCCCACCCATTGGATCACCTTCCATTGGGAATCTTGGATACTCCATTGTCCTTATTACAATTGATGACTTCTTATAGGATTTTTTTTTATGGCAGACCCATTAGTCTCTAGATTTCTCGTGACCACTTTTCCTACACGCCTAAGAAGTTTCATCTTATGTCTTGTCACCTTAACTTGCATGTAGGTTTGATATCTTGTTAGGGTATCATATAATCATACTCAATAGTTATTGGATCAGCATTCTTCCATTGTATAACCCCTATTGTTATTCATATCTTGATTAAAATTCATAAATGCATACAGAAGAAAGCAACAAAATACTACAAGAAGGGTTAATTGGTTTTCTCATAGTTCCAGTTGTGTACAATCTAGTCATATTTTTTTATAATGCTTCCCAGCAATCTTGCTTGAGTTTCTTTCAAGTGACTTCCTTGATACATGGACCTTATACACCTTCTCTACACTGGTATCATTTTTTTTGGGATGTCCTTCCCCTTTCCCTTTGTCATTGTTAATGGAATAAAAAGAGGAGAGATATGTTAATGCTCATAGAATATAGTAGTACTTTGATACTTTCAAGATATGTCAAACCATTTTCATATAATTTCTTTATATAGTGCAATCTGAGCCCTCCATAGTTGAGCTTCCTCACCTTTTCCTATTTTCATATGGGAGAATGAGTTAGCCCTCCTCAAGCTCATGCTTCTTTAACTTGTTTTCATGATACCTATTCATCATGTCATGATAAGAGCCAATCCTTTCCTTCACATGGGTCATTATTCAATTTGGACTAGAGTGGGTCCTACTATGTTTTCATACTTTTGTAAGCTTAAAAATCTCCAACATGATCAATGACCTCAAAATACCCATATAAACCATCCATTGCACCTTAATTCCTCATTTGGTGAGTACTTTGGAATTTGTAAACTCCATCATGATCAATGATCCCAAATAAACATGTCTATTCCAAGTCTTCCTACATTCAATTATTCCATTTATTTGATTTGCAAAATTTCTCCTTAGGTGGGCCCCACTAGGAAAAGATCATTTTTGGGTAGTGATCATTTCTAAGTGACAACAGAATGAATTGTCTTAAATAAGTGTTGATAATGAGATATATGGAGAGTCTACTTCACTTTGTAAGCTAAGATCCTTCAATGAGAGCAAAATTGAGTTCTCTTTCTTAGTTAAGGGTTGATAAATAAGGAAATAGAGGGTTAAGTTTGTTTGATTAGATACAAGTTTATAAGGGGATGGAGGGTTTACTTTGTTAGAAAAAAAATTGCAAGTGAGGTTCTAATTCACTATTAATATACAAATAATGAGTTACAACATTAAAGACTCGATTTTCTGCTTAAAGACAAAATCCTTGAGTTTTATCAATAGAGATACACATTCAAGACCAAAATGCCATAGTAATCATAATTGTCACTACTTCTAATGCTTTACAGATTTAACCATAAATTGGACCATAAATTTAATTCTATCATAACATGTTTTGGATATGACTTTGGTTGATAGGCTTCTAGATGCTAGTCATTTGAATCCTCATTCATTGAAACCACCTTCATCTCCCTATGAACTTTTATTAGAGCATTATATTTTTTCTCCATATATTCCAGCTTGGTCAGGACTTCTTTGTGTTGTTGGTTGTCATTGTACTCAATGGCTTGAGCAATGATATCTTTATTTAACCAGTATATCTATACCATTTAAATAGTTGTATGCCTCTACTCCTTAAAAACTTGGTATTTGGAATCCACTACAATGCTTCTAAATTCACTACCTCGGTTGGTGTTTGCTCCCTTTCAGCTCTAGCTTTCCTCTCTAGTTCCTCAACATCAACTTTAACTACTCCATAATTTTTGTCACAATATTTATGAGTGGCCTCCATGGCATCCCTCTTTGGTTTGGTTTTTTTTTTAATCCCCTTATTCTCAAGCCTATTTTTGCAAACTCTAGGTCTGCCTCTTATGGTAACTGCCACCCTCATCTACTTCATATTGCACTAGTAGTTTATCTTTTCTATATGTAGTTTGAGATTTAATGATTCCATCACAATGTAGAGCTTCTAATCGAGGGTATTCATCTCCCAAACCATTGCTAATCCAATATTTGTAACCAAATCCCATTTACAATGTTTGTAGATTGTTAAATGCTCGCCAATGTCGTCATGGTTGTGAAGTGTTGTCTTCCTTGCATCCCCATGGCCTAGATAAACCCAATGAATGATAGAAGAAGAAAAAAAAAATGAAAATTGAAGCAGCCTCGTGACCTGCTCCCTTCCAAGACATGGTATCGTTCATCCTTAATTGTTTGTTCGCATGTGTGTGCCAATGTGATGATAAGGGGATCACCAAATTGATGCCACCACATAACAATAACCTCACTTCAACCCGCCATTATGTCCATAAACTTATCCATCATGAAAATTTGTTGTTTTCTATAAGCATGAGTAATGAGTGTTGTGATGCTTAAGCCCCCTAACATCACTCCCTCTCCTCATTGGCACCACATATTGATATTACTTTGTTAAACCATCAAGTGAGAGTAAATAAACATATATATTAAAAGTTTATTTGCTTAGCTTTTTGTTAACTAAGGTTAATAAAAAAGTGAGAAGTTGACTTTGTTGCATATGGTTAATTAGGTTAACATCAATTAGTTGAAGTTGAATTTATTTGCTAAGGATTAATTATCTTTAATTAACCCTGTGTAAGATCCCTTTTTAAGGTTAACCTTTTACCACCATTGATCATTAGAAGGAACTTTATTTTGCTAAAGCTTAGTCAATCCATAAGAATCATTAAATTATTGTTATGATTTCTTTAATATAGAAAAGTTAATTATTATGAATATTTCATTTCAACGATCTCACGATTCAAATTTGAATCCTTCAATGTCCTTTAAGGACTATTTTATCCTTCGTAGAATGGCACAACAAATTTCCCATGCATATATATATATATATATATATATATATATATATAGAAAAGTTAATTATTATGAATATTTCATTTCAACGATCTCACGATTCAAATTTGAATCCTTCAATGTCCTTTAAGGACTATTTTATCCTTCGTAGAATGGCACAACAAATTTCCCATGCATATATATATATATATATATATATTTTGAGCCATTCAATAATGAAATTGACCATTATTTTACAATTTTGCAATTAAAGGGCTGCTCAAATTTTTAGATGGTTGAGAATGGATGATTAGGAAACAAAAAAGGTCGAAGCCCAAGAGAGTCTACCACATATTCCATCAATATTATTTATCAAAATTTAAATCACAGTGAAACTTTAAAACATATAAAATTAAGTTTGAATGTTATTGCCACATTACATGTAGCTTCTTTCATCTAGTTGCTAAAATTTTCTCTATATGAGTTCTTGGGTTATTTGGGTTAGACATTTATTATTAAAAACCATAGAGTGGAACGATGCAAATTTTAACACTGTATTGAGGAATTTGATTACATTGATTTTAATATACAATGAAATTTTGATGTATTATTACATTTTCAAATGAAAGGAATCATATATTTTAACATGTCATCATTGAAGGGTTCAATATATTATAGCCCTTCAAAGTGAAATAGGACCCTGCCCTTCAAAATTGATCCTTGCTCACGAACCCTTGCCCTTGATGTATGTAGCATTAAATTAAGTTTACATGGTGTAGTTAGCATTAAATTCAATTTACATGTTAGTGCGTGTGAATATTTTAGAAAATTAAAAAAATGTGTATAGAGTGTTGAGAAATAAAAACTTGCAGAAAAATATAAATTGATTATCTATAATGGTTTGATTAATGTTAATTTAAGTATATTGATGTACATTGATTATTATATTTTTGATGTAAAGAAATGAAAGAGTAGAGATGATTTCCACACATTAAAATTGTGTTGTATTCTCAACAATGTATACATATATGTTAACACTAAAAAGTGTTCACCTAGCTCTCCATGGTCTAAACTAGATACATACATCATATTCCCACCATATTTCCCTTAGTTTTGACCTTCACAATTGTATTTCCACAAAAAATGGTCCAAAACATCATTATTCCTTCCCAAAATGAAGGGAGGATGAGCATTTATCATGGTTTACCCTCACTCTCTCCCAAAAAGGGTTAAAAAACCCCAAAAAGGAGTAAAAAACCCTAAAAACGAGAAAGGGTAAGAAAACCACAGATAAATACCATGGACAATAAAATACCATGGGTCAAAAAACCCTAGGACCATACTATAAATACATTGTGAAGGGCTCTCCCAAAACACTCATACCTTTTCATTTACTTGTGGTTACACTGGGCCATTTTTGCTCTCAGGTATACCACATCATTTCCTACCATTATTCCCCTCACCACGCCATTTCCTACGGTTTACGTTGAGACCTTCTCCATACCCACTTTGGATCCATTCCTTGTATGACAACTATCTGTGGAGACAACTGAAGAACCAACCCGTGGAGCTACGGAACCACTTCCGAGGATGACTGCGATGGCCCATATTGCAAAAGAAAGGTGTGTTTACTTTTTGTTTCTTGATTTAGCTTAGTTTATATACATGTTAAAATAATAAAAAATATTTGCTTTCAGTTATTAGAGTAGTTTATTTTTTGGTTTTTCCATTGAACTCTTCGTTATGATAACAACGATCTAAGGTTGGTGCTTCTGCACGTAATAGGGGAGAAATCCCCATTACAGTTTTAGCGACTATGCTTGGTCGATCCATACGGATCCCTATTTTTGCAAGTTTGTTATTGGTTTGTCCTTAGTTTCTTCCCTCAGCCATTATAGATCAAACCCTCTCGCGACCGATCCAAACCTTTACTGCGTCAATGCCTACCCCCCGGCCCTAGCCGACTCTATTTTTTCAAAAAAAAATCATGTTCGGGTCGAGTCTTTCTTATCTGGCCAGAAGCCGCGACCCAAACGCTCCTTTACACCAGATAAGTGTGACCTAGGTTGCGCCTTTATCCCCGATAAGAGCGACCTGGCTTAAAAACCCAGATCGCTCTTGCCTCGGCTTCCGTATCGACCCCAGTCGCTACTGTGACTTGGTTTCGAGCGACCCAGTCACGCTTAACCCTTTGTTTTGCATGACTTGATTGTTTTATGCTCAGATCGCGACTACCCCTCTGTTCCATGTGACCCATATCACTCCTGTTCCTACGACAGGTGCGACCGATAGTTTTCATTCTATTTTTTGTGCTTCTGATTCCTGCTTCAGACCCCCCTATTTGTCCCAAACCCTGTTCCGGCCTATTTTCTTTCCAGATCTGATCTTTTTGTAGCCCCTTGGGTATGTGTTGAAATACCACCTACTTGGTTTATGATTCGTTCGAGTTGAACTTCGTGGTTGAGACCCCATGCATGTTTCCCACCGTGGATTAGTTCCTTAAGCTACTTATTTGATTCAAGTATAGTTTATTTCTGGAATATTTTTTTTAACTTTGCAGCATATTTATTGTTCTTTACTGCCTTATTTTTGCATCCCGACAGTGAAATTGGAACATCTTCGTCATGGATTTTTGGATTTGGCATACACCTCAGTTGCACACAATTCACACCATCTAAGTGAAAAGTTCGGTTCATGACCCCAAGAAAGCCTTAAAATTAACTTAATACAACCACAATACAACCAACATTGTAACCTCGCTTGAGGATAAAACAATATTATATCTAAGTTAGGACTTTGGGGATAGGCACCCAAACAACACCCCTCCATCACACACATATTGAGACATAGTTGTTTTCCATTAGGGGACCAAAACCCTCTAGTATTTGTTGACATGGTCACAACCTGTTTGTCGGGAGGCCCCTTGCTCTGCAGGAGTAATCCGTAAATGAAGGGTTGCAAAAGTTAGGGTGGAATATCACACTCCATCTTGCACCGAATGCTAACCCTTCGCAGTCCTCCTCATATCACCCAGGAGGGGGTCGAGGGCCAAAGGGCTTTAGCGCCAGTAAACCGAACGGACGTGTCATGAACGAGGTATCCTAGTGGCCATTCTTGTAGGGCTCTTTTACCTAGAGGTCCTTCCCGGTAGTGGGATTCTCTTAGCCTATATGGTTTTTCCATTTCATATTGTCTGACTGGGATTTCATCACCGTGTAGAGGATACGATTTATGAGGGGCTTCCAAGTTGTAGTTAGGAGCTTGCTTGCATTCATACCCCATAGATTAGTGAGTCATTTTTTATTTTCATAGCTAGTGTTGCTTGTTGGATTTCTGGTTGGTTTGTTGTAGACTCACCTTTCTATGACTCACTATGGTAGTTTGGTTTTAGAGATTGTTGTTGGCCTATGAGCCACCATTTCATACGGTCTCCTTCTACACACTTGGTTATATTTCAATTTTTGAGCCTTTGATTGATCCTCTTGAGTTATCATTCATTACACAACACTCCATATAGTCATCATAGCTCCACCACACTACTCACATACGCTTAGGGGGCACACCCCCTAGTTTGGTTCTCTGAACCAAAATTGTCAGAGCCATCTTCAACGTCACTCACCACCTTCTGAGCCACACACAGCCTCTGAATCTAATTCGGATTCCTATCAGTCCGAACCCACCTTGTTCACTGCTCCATATAGCCCCATGGATGGTGCACATCCTGATCCCTTTCAAGGGGATATTATTAGTAGTGGGATCACATCCATGCCACCTATCATTGGACCTATAGGCCCTGGTCCTAGTGGGCCCGTTACCACTGCACACACTCCAATTGGTTCACTACCCACTAGTGGTGGTTCCATTCCAGCCACCGTTGTCATTACCATTACACCTTTTATACCTGGGGGAAGTGGCCCTTCCATGTCGATTCCAACTATTCCTACCATACCAGTGACTTTTCCTACTATTCGAAGCCAATGTCATCCACCCCCAGTTATGCATGGGAACTACGTTCCTGCAGCTACCAACACTATTGATGATCCTTCCTGAGCCAACCTCGGCTCTAGCCAACCTTTTATGGCTAGTCTCAACCTGCTAGATTAGTCACAGTTAACCAATGACCCCATTTGTCACCACCCACAATGGCCTCCTATTCCTACCAAGCTTCCCTCAGACATCCCTAAGTTCGAAGGCAAGGCGAGAGAGGACCATCAAAATCACATCATGGCATTCCACCTATGGTGTTCATCTAACATCATTGTGGACGACTCCGTTCGATTGAGGTTGTTCTAGCACACACTAATGGGTGTTGTGGCCAAGTGGTATAATGAATTGCCTCATGCTACTTACCCTGACTTCTCCTCACTCACTTCGATGTTCCTTTAGTACTTCCAATTAACTGCCCATTATGACAGAGGAGTGGAGACTCTACTATCCTATCTCCAAAACACAAATACCAATATCATGGATCATATCCATGAATGGTGTCATCATCATAGCTTGTGTAAGATCGAGTTAGAAGATAGGATCTTCCTAGATTGGTTCCTCAAAACCTTACTCCCTCACATATCCAAGGACATCGCATCTGAGTGACCACAAACCAAAGAAGAAGTCATCCTTAAGGCTCAACAATTCAACCTAATATACGCCCAATTGGGCTATTTATATACTGTCATACCCGATGCTTCCTGAGCCGGCACCTCATGCCGAGATATGTTGGGGGCATCTCATGATGCTAATGGAGTTATCGACTCTATTACCCAGCACCCTCAGTTTTATACGGCCTCTCCCATGATGTCACCCCTTTTGGGTAACACACATAGTGTTTCCCAACACATTTACGCCCCCGATTACTCACGTGTGATGGCTCAATTCGATGCTACACCATCCTATGCACCCCCCCCCCCCCCCCCCCCCCCCCNCGTTCATGGACCGACTTGTTCGGCACACTCGTGTTCTGGCCAAACTTCCATATTTGCAGCCCTTCCATCTCCTCCAGTCTATTATGCACCACCTGTGCAACCCACTCTGGCTCCGACCCTGAATCCTCCGATTTCTATGGAACAGGTCTATTCTCATCAAAACCTCCCTAACCAACCTGCCCCAATAACCAACAAGGGTAAGGAAAGAAGAAGCAAGGTAGGAAATGAGGAAACAACCAACCCCAAGGAGGCAGCCAACAGGACAATCCTCCAAACAATAATGGCGTCGAACATCCTGCACAGAACACGTAGCATCCCACTCGAACAAGAAAGAACCCACAGTTACGGAATAACCATCTATGTGCTATCTGTAACACCTATGGCCATTACACTCATCAGTGTCCTCACATGGCTTGTGTCCAACAACTACTCCAAAATGATAGTCATCGTGACCCAAATGCGGCTGCCCCGGCTTCTCCAAACCCAACACCACTTGGCCCTCTTCCTATGGTGCTCCAAAACCCCCTACCACACCAAGGAATAGTTGCAACCCAACCCTTGGCCCCACCTGCTCATGCAAACACTGCTGCAACCCCACCTGCTGAGGCTGGTGTCCATCACCTCATGACGTTATCGTCTAAAGTCAACCTCTAGACTCGACGAAACCAGTATGGATCCACCATAGGAACTGCTTACCCATCAATGATGTCTACCTCTACCACTTATCACATGTCTCTGCACTTACCAATACCCCCCATAGATGGGGCGACTAGAGTGCCATGATTTCCTATGCGTCGTGTCGCAAACAATGCTACTACCAAAGTTTCCCTCAACTACAGTATAGTTGATCACTTAGCCCAGTCTCCTATAGACATGTCCACTCTGGAAGTGCTTAAAACTTGTCCATAACTGTGTAAAGCATTGTTTTCCATGCTAGCTGTCATAGATCCCTCTGATTATAGGTTGATCACCTTCGACCTAGACCAAGGAGAACCCAGGATGCCATCAACCGTCGATTTCCAAGTTTCGGTCACAATTCAGAATTTGGTCGTACATCGATGCATTTTTTATGTGGGGGAATCCACCTGTGTTATGTCAACCTTCGTTTGGAAGAGACTCGGGTCCCCTACTCTTCAAATTTCCACCACTGCTCTTACCGCCTATGATGGTCGCTCTACTCAACCCCAATGGATTCTCACAAATGTTCCTGTTGAGTTAGCCGAAAAAATGGTTTTGATTGACATTGAGGTTGTCAATGCCCAACTTAATTGCAACCTCCTCCTAGGACGTAGCTACATGTATGCCATGCGAGCCATGTCCTCTACCGTATGTTGACTCCTAATGTTCCCTCATTATGATAAAATCATCAACATTGACCAACTAACATACTACGATCCGAAGGGTCGGCCACATGGGAACATTTCCTTCCCACTATCGATACAGCCATTAACGGTGTGTATGTTCCATCTTTATCTGCCATTGGCCCGGGCTTGTTTTCCAACACTCCTATGATAGACACCTTTTTGTCCTTACCACCTCCACCTCTATCGACTGATGTATTGTATTTGTGCACTATCACATCCGGTACCATCCCGACCACATCGCAACCTCAGCCATACTCATCGAGAAATTATTGGGGTTCATTCCTGATCCACACGATTCCCTTCCTTTTTCCACCATATGGCATAGTGAGAAATCATGTCATGGCTACTCTCAACCTACCAAGTTTTACACTGATAATTCCTATGGGGTATCTCGATCCACCCACCCCATCCCTAATTCCCTGGGTTTTGTTGACTCCCTTCCAACCCATTAAGATGGTGTCACACCCACCTCCTGGTCCATCGAATACTACTCTTGTTTCCACACTTGCTCCTCCTCCTCCAAAAAAGGCTGGGGGCAAGGCCACCAAAGCAACGACTGAACCACGCTCGGATCCTACTTGCTCATTTTGTGATGTCCAAGGCCATGCAACTCAAACCTGTCCAGAGTTTCCTCTCCTTCGCACCCACATGGACGTTATCGACGAGACCGATGGTGCTCTAGTAGCCACCATCCTAGATCCGCCATTGGTTAAGAACAAGTCATTACGAACCAACCATCCTTGTGCAGTTTGTGGCTTGTATGGTCATTACTCTCACCATTTTCCATATTTTCCTGAGTATCGGTCAGCCCTTCGTGACCTTCGGAAACACTCCCGTGAATCCGACATTACCATCCTTGAGGATATCCACCCTCCGGCTTCTTCCTCGGACACAACCAACACCATCTACACAATCTCGAGTTCCAGTAGTCCTCCTATCCCCTTAGTTGTAGAGGATCCCTTCGATATATCTACGCATTGTTTTAATAATGATGAGGAAATCCTTGAAGCTCTTTCAACTTCTAAGTACCCTTGGGATGATATGCACCATCGCTCATTCTTTATTCCTGATGTACCTCTTTCATCTTCTGATCAGTACTCAGTCGAAGCCAAAGACTTCATTCATGGAAAAGTAGATTGGTTAAAGAACCCCATTCCGGCACCCGGCGCATTTGAAGAGGATAACATGGCTAACATTTTGCCAACCATCAAGGTCAATATATCAACCAAACATGAGGTAGTTGAAGATATTACACTTGGAGCATCTTGCTCCCCTAAAGAAGTTGCTTCTTACAAAGCACTTTTTCAGGAATTTTGTCATATGTTTGCTTGGTCCTATACCGAGATTCCTGGGCTTGATCCATCTATCATCGAACATTATATCGACACATGGCCTTATTTTGTGCTCGTACGCCAAAATAAAAGACCCATTCACCCCTCAAAGGATCCTGTTGTCAAAGTCGAGATCAAGAAAATGCGTAAAGCAGGTTTAATATACCCCATCGCATATACCACTTGGGTTTCCAATCCTGTTCCCATTAATAAAAAACAAGGAACCATTCACGTATCTACTGACTTTCATGACTTTAATTTGGCATGTCCCAAAGACAACTTCCCCACTTCCTTCATTGACCAAATCATAGATGCGTGTACTAGCCACGAAGTATTTTCTTTCATGGATGGTTTTTCTGGTTATAACCAAATTCAAATCCGAAAAGAGGACCAATACAAGACTGCTTTCAAAAACCCTTGGGGCATGTTTGCGTATCGAGTTATGCCATTTGGGCTTAAAAATTTTGGAGCCACTTTTCAATGAGCCATGACGTTCTGCTTCCATGACCTTATCCATATTATCTTGGTCTACCTAGATGAACTCACCGATCACTCTCGAAAGTGTTCACAGCATCTCGAAGACTTACGTCAAGTCTTCTTGCGATGTCGCAAATACAACGTCCGCTTGAAACCCCTCAAGTGTGTGTTTTTTGTTCCCACGGGGCGTTTACGTAGATTCATCATATCTCACAAAGGGATTATGGTGGATCCTTTGAAGGTTCAAGCCATTTTGAATCTTCACGCCTCACGTACTTTGCGCCAGCTGCAGAGTCTCCAAGGCAAGGCCAAATTCCTTTGCCATTTCATTCCAGACTATGCGACAAAATTCCATGGCTTCTTACGACTGCTCCATACCAACATTCCTTTTGTTTGGGATAAGCATGTGTAGGACGCTTATGACGCATTAAAACAAGCTCTGAATTTCGCTCCATTGTTGTCTCCTCCCGACTTCACTAAGGATTTCATCCTCTATGTGTCGGCAACTAAAAATGTCATCACTGGAGTTTTAGTCCAAGAATACAATGCGTGTCAAGAACATGTGATATATTATGTAAGTCAAAAGATTTCTGGACCCGCTCTTTGTTACCCGCGCGAAGAGAAGATGGACCTCATTGCCATCTTTTCCATTCAGAAGCTACACCATTACATCCTCTTGAGTCGTACTCGGGTTTTGGTCGATTCCAACCCCATGAGGTATCTCTTGAGTCGCCACCTTGTTCAAGGTCACGCTGCTAAGTGGATTGTCGTTCTCCAGGAGTACGATCTGGAATTTGTTGCCCCAAAGAGAACCAAATCTTTGGCATTAGCCACCCTAATGGTAGACCTCCCACCGTCGTCTTCTTCGTCACCAATCACAATCAACCTTCCCGACGAATTCCTATTTTTCATTTCTACAGAAGACCCATGGTATGGGGGCATTCTCATGTATCTGTACACTCATAAATTTGGGGCCCATTTAAGCCGCAAATATCAGCGACACATTCGACACCAAGATGCTCGCTATCTCCTCATTGGGGATGTCTTGTACCGTTGCAGTTTCGATACCATCTTACATCATTGCCTCACCCACAATGAAGCTGAAAAAGTCATGAATGTCTGTCACAGCGGAGCCTGTGGTGGCCACCTCTCTGGTTTGGCCATCGCCTAGAATATCCTCCATGCCGATTATTTTTGGTCAACCATCTTTTTCGATTTCATTCATGTAGTTAAACAATGCCGCAATTGCTAGCTCTTTGCCCCAAAAGTAAGGACACCTCTCGCGCCATTACATTCTCTCGTCACATTCGGTCCCTTCTGCAAGTGGGCGATTGAATTCATGACTTGTAATCCTACCTCTATCACCGGTGATAAGTACATCATTGTGGTCGTTGATTATTTCACTAAATTTGTTGAGTCCATGCGTACGTTCAACTGTAAGGCTAATACAACAGCACGGTTATTTTTTAACCACATTATCATGCGTTTTACTGTCCTCGAATAGATAATCTCATACCATGGTTCTCATTTTGAGCACGTTGTTTGGATAGATCTGTCTACGATGTTGAAGTTTGAACACCAGTACTCCTCTACATATTATGCCCAGGGAAATGGATAGGTTGAGGTTGTCAACAAGATCCTCAAAACCATGCTCCAATGGATGGTGAACAAACATAAATCCAACTGGCACCATTTTCTCTTTTTCTCCCTTTGGGCCTACGGGACATCATCAAAGACCGCCATCGGTTTTACCCCATTTCACTTAGTCCATGGTGTGGAGTCGGTGGTTCCCATTGAGTGCTAGATCCCATCACTTTGCCTTGTCGTCGAGCTTCTCCCCAATACCTATTCCTTAGAAAAATGCCTAATTATGTTAGAACAGACCAATGAGGACCGTCGTGCTTCTCTCCAAATGATCGAATCCACCAAGCCTCGGTCGAAGTCCCGTTTTGACTCCCACATCCACCCTCGCACCTTTAGTGATGGATACCTCGTTCTCGTGTATGACCAAGCCAATGATAAATTAGGGAAGGGGAAGTTCGATTCCATGTGGTACAACCCATATGTCATCCATCACTTCCTCGACAAGGGGGAATATATCCTTGCTGACTGCGATGACCACCTCTTGAAGAATCCCCGCAATGGGATCTACCTCAAGAGATTCTATTCCTGAAGTTTCCCACCATGAGTACACTTGTGTAATAGTTTTTCTTTTTTTGTTTTACATTGTTCTTCTCATGAGTCTTATAGTTTGCTTCCTTGGTTGCTCCAGATGGATCCTACCTTGCATCACTATGTTGGTTTCGCTAACCGAGCAAGTAGATGGTCTCCTGATCTTGCCTCGGCTGCATGGTTCATTTATTCCCCATCACATGAGTTGATCCATATCGACAGAATGTGTGTTGGTATTGCTAATAACAACCAGGATGAGTACAACAATGTCGTTGGTCTCATGAGCGCTACCCTCCACTTGGGTATTCGTCACCTTGATGTCTTCCTCGACTCCCAGTTGCTTGTCTCCCAGTTGAATAATTGTTATTGGGTACACGATCCTTGTCTCTTTAGAAAGTTTCTGCACAATAGACATTTGGTTAGAAATTTTGAATCCATTACATTCATGCATTTTCCCATAAGTCTCAATACTGTAGCAAACCAAATGGATAATGATATTCTAGAGTGGCACATCAATCATCGCATATAGGAACTAAAACTGTATCATGCATCATCATATAGTCATGCATACATATGTCATATACATAATATAGGAATCATCATAAAAGGACTCATAAAAAGTTCATCCACGTATATATATATATATATATATATATATATATATATATCATGTCATAATGTTCAATACACAATGAGAAGCTCCACAAGCATTCTTGGCTGATCATATAGTACAAAAATCCCCATGCACCACTGCAACGAGGGGCAACGTCACAAGATGCTAGTCAGAGTCGTCCTCCTTGTACTATGGGTCTGTGTCCTCCTCATCGAATTCCTCCTCCTCCTCCATAGTCACATCTTCCTTTGTCCCTACTCTGACATACTTAGCAGCGATTGTGATCCTCCTCATCAGGGGGATCCACTTTGGAGGAGCATGGTAACACGCAGTGATGAGGTCATGTCTAGATTAATTTGTCCATCGTTAGTAACCCCTTCCAAGAAGCTCTCAACATTGAGTCAAAGTGATTCTAGTGTACTTCGGCACATCCTGTGCCCGTGAGCAGGTGGAGCTAACCCCTCTACTCTTCCCCTCCACCTCTGATAGCCTACTAGAGCTCATGGTCCGATGTCTACACGTGCACACAATGTGTCATCAGTATACATCACACACATAAACTGCCTACCACTAAGCTAGTAAAATATATATGAATACAACCACACAAAGCATCATGTATACGTACCGTCAGGTCCCTAGGCTTGTCCTGGAGGTCAAGGCATGTCAGGATCCCCTTGGTAATCCATACCAGGGTACTGATAGTCCTTTATCAAGACTAGTAGCTACCACCACTGTGCAAACAAGAGCTCCTGGGTGAAAAATTGTCCCATTAAGCTGCCTCCCTCCCTGATCATCATCTCGCTCCACGTCCTCCTGTGAGGCTCGTGAGGTCCCCCCTCTTGTACCGCCAGATGCGGTCGTAGAGTAGGAAGACGCTCAAAAAATAATGAGCACAAGAACGAGGGGAAACAGAAATACCCTCCCACTAAAATAGTATGGTTCAATGCACGTCGAACCTGAGTCAGATACATCTGGACCCACCCAAGGTAGGTGCCCCTCAAAACATGCTCCAAAATATGTTGTTAACCGCTTGAGATCTTGTGCGGTCCCGATGATCCTAATATCTGAAGCACCATCGCTACCATAGCCCGAGTCTCAAGACTCTCAATGTCGCACAATAGTATACGACGAGTGCACTGATGCAAAGGCATAGCAATGTCTCTCACAGAGGTCATCCAGTGATACCTCGTGTGAGAGCTTTAGCGTAGTGTCGTCGATCACACCCAACATAGGGAGACCAGTTAGAAAATAGATATCGAGGAGCATGATCTCGATTTGCTCCTCCTGGATGATAAAAGACTCTGCAACCCGGTCCCAGAATCTCACCATATTGTCCATCAATATCTTTGTTGAATGCATGAGTGGGATCTTGAAGTACTTAAATAACCCACAACGAGAGAGCATATCCTGCACTATTGGATCATCATGCGCATCCTCTCGGAGGTTCCCAATATCTTGCTCTCACCACGCCACCTTAGACATCCTGCACATACACACAGTCCCTGTCAGGTCCAGTCATGCACAAAAACTCATCTTGGGATGAGTCTCCCCTGTTTGGCCTTTTTGTGCGACCCAAGTCGGTGAAAAAAACCCTGAACAGGAGCGACGAGGTCGATCCTATTTTCTGCACAGGTGCGACCTGGGTCGTTCTTGTCTCCCCAACAGGAGCGAATGGGTCGCTCCTGTTAGCCTAATGTAAATGACCTGGGTCACTCCTTTTCTTTCGGAAAGTGCGACCCAACTTCGTGAACACTCTGAGCTCGGCATAGTCCCTAAGATGAGAAAAACAATAGAATAAACCAGTGAAAAAGACGGGTTCGACGAGAGCTCTTACCTGCAAGTCACACCTCAGAACACTGTCAGTCTAGTTGAAAGAAATCAACATTTGAGTTTTGGGGTCCTCCACTCCAACTTAGCACTGACCAGCGAAAATGACACATGTTATCTAGTCCCCCACCTGTTTATAGGCCTCCATTTGGTCTAGTTTTTCTTCTGTGCACCATAGAGTCATCTGGGCTCAGTTCGAGACGTCGTTTGCACCACAGGGTTTGTTTTTACGCCCTCTATCTTTTGACGAGACCCTTTTCTCGTGCTCTCGCTATGATTTTTCGAGCCATTTCCCAGAATTCACCTCGATTTGCATGCAATCACATGAATCTCCCATTGTATGTATTGTCATGTTCAAAAGCCATCCGCTCCATCCATACTACACAGTTGGCTGTATTTTACCGCCATCCATAATCCCGCAAGTGGGGCCCATTAATGTTCTACATTTATTCCTCTCAGTCATGTTCACAACATAACCACTTTCCATATATCGAACACTTTCCCCTTGCTTGATTGACCATTACGGAGTTTTTGTTAAGCTCTTTTCTGACTCCCAAAAGAATGAAAAGATTGTCGAGCACGCTTGCTTCCTTTCATGCTCATTAAATTATTTGAAACAGAATCTATGTAGCCTTGTTTATCTCTTTTTTTCTGATTATATAGACTATTATAAGAAAAGGACAAACCTGGCACTTTCAAGATAGGAACGTTTCCCTTTGTATCCTTTTATGCTTTATCGGGCATTGGGACCGTAATTTACGAAAAAGCTCATCCTAGGTTTTCTTTAAGCTCTTTTCCAGCCTTCTCATCAAGAAAATATTGCCGAGAAAACTTGGTTTCATTCATGCTCGTAAAATTATTTGAATGACCATCCAGTCAGTATAGGTTTAACCTTTTTCGACTTGGTTGGACTACCAACAGTAAAGAAGTCTCCCTTCCCCAAAGGTTGGGAGAGGTCTCCTTTGTACGCTTTTATCCCTTTTCGGGCTTAGGAGACTACATACGAAAAATAAGACCAGACTGGATTCTTCTTGTTGTTTTCAGACTCTCAAAAAATGAAAACACCATCGAGCATTTACTTTCTCAGCCTCACTAAAAATCCACGAGATTATGTCATATTGAGTGTACTTCTATCCCTTCTCCGTGCTCCTTAAACTATGAAGAAGGACCAAATGATGTCTTTAGGTGCCACCACATATGATATCACAATATGGAAGATTCCCCCCATTGGGTTTCCTTTGTTCAGAGTATTCTGCGATGAGTCTTCCTTGGATCCCCTGGATATCCCTAGTCCAATTACCTCCCTCAGTATTTCCCATTTGCAGCTATGTTCCCGGTATTACAACTATGATCCCTCTCACATGAGTCGGTTTCATTTGCTGTCAGGTCAGCCCTACTATCGTACTCTGAAAAAAGGAAGTTTGAATCCCCCATACTCCACTGCCCCTATTCCCCCATTCAACGTGTCAGTCCCCATATTGTTCTGCATCTTTACTTATCCCCCTTGTACTTCTAGTCAAGGACACATCATCGCCTTGATTAGTTGCAGGTCTCCCTCTGTCCAAATCAGCACATCTATTCCAAAGGATAGACCTAGAAGTCCCTGTATCCTGGTTTCATCCACCTCATTGATGAGTTCCTTGGACCACTTGAAAGGAGTCATTAGTTCCTTTCGAGTTGGTTGTGTCACACGTGCTCGACTTCAACTACATCATCGCATTGTTGAGATTCATACAGGGTATTGGTCCGTTCATTATTTGGTCAAAGAATCAGGTTGTCACCTGACTCTAGCACATTGGTGAGTCTACCTATGGGACCCATACAGTCTCATGTCCCTTGTGATTTCTGGGTTGCGTTGGCGACAGTGTTCGGAAGCTCCCAGTATTTTGCTTCCATGTATCTCCAATAATTGATGTTGCATATTGTACCACAGATATTTTGACTCTCGTTCATTGAGTCTATATATATGTATACCTCCAGATTCAGCAAAGCATCAGTTGTGATGATATTGCAATCCATGAGAATTCCATCGTTCCTATGTATCAGTTCTTCAGATCAGCATTGTATTAAGCCTCCCATTGAGGCCACCATTATGTATCACCATTTGTATATGTATTGATCGACTCCCATGTTTTTTATCCTTGATCCCATTATTTATTCTTTTGACATTGTTACGAGTATGGGTATGCCCACCTCATCCAGATACATGTCACACATTATATGTAACTCATCCATTTTTTGAGAACCCATAATAAAAAACCTAAATCCATCGTAGTTTGAACGAAGAAGCTCCACTTCTCCACGGGTCTCTTCAGTATCTCCACTGTTGTCACCATTATTCCCATGATCCTATGATGTCCATTAGCCATACGATGACCCCTAGCCCTCACACATCAGGGGGAAATATACTAACACTAAAAAGTGTTCACCTAGCTCTCCATGGTCTAAACCATATAAATACATCATATCCCCACTATATTTCCCTTACTTTTGACCTTCACAATTGTATTTCCACAAAAAATGGTCCAAAACATCATTATTCCTTCCCAAAATGAAGGGATGATGAGCATTTATTATGGTTTACCCTCACTCTCTCCCAAAAAGGGTTAAAAAACCCTAAAAAGGAGTCAAAAACCCTAAAAAAGAGAAAGGGTCAGAAAACCACAGATAAATACCATAGGCAATAAAATACCATGGGTCATCACCTTGGGTCAAAAAACCCTAGGACCATACTATAAATACATTGTGAAGGGCTCTCCCAAAACACTCATACCTTTTCATTTACTTGTGGTTACGTTGGGCCATTTTTGCTCTCAAGTATACCACATCCTTTCCTGCCATTATTCCCCTCACCACGCCATTTTCTACGGTGTACATTGAGACCTTCTCCATACCCACTTTGGATCCATTCCCGGTTTGACAACTATCTATGGAGACAACTGGAGAACCAACACGTGGAGCTGCGGAACCACTTTTGAGGACGACTACGGTGGCCCATCTTGCAGAAGAAAGGTGTGTTTACTTTTTGTTTCTTGCACTAGTTTAGTTGATATACATGTTAAAATAATAAAAAATATTTTCTTACAGTTATTAGAGTATTTTAGTTTTCGGTTTTCCATTGAACTCTTCCTTATGATCACAATGCTCTAAGGTTGGTGCACATAATAGGGGAGAAATCCCCATCACAATATAAATATATGAAGTCTTTTCTCAAGGTAAACACACTATCATAACTCACTAACAACTTGTTGAGATGATATCTCAATTACACACTAACTCAGGAACTACAATTGTTGGGGACACTACAAAGAAAAGGCTTTGTAGTATAGGTTATAGTGGAGGATTTTAGTGTTACAAGATTTGCCAAAATTCTCTAAAATCCTAAGCTACAACCTCCATCAATGGTATCGGATGTTTTAGTGGAGGTATTTACGAAAATTTATTATAACTTCAAAAAAAATTCCAGCCGAAGACTCTAGCACAAGTATTTTCATCGATGCGCATTAGTGACACAATTGCACCAATGCTAACCAACACAAAATGCATCGGTGATTTAAAAGTGATATATGCACCGATGCGCAGCAAAAATTAAAAGAAATATATGCACCGGTCCAAACAATTGTTTTAAATAGAATGAGTGGTTTATATTGATATATGCATTAGTGCTTACTAACTACTTCAAAGCATCGATGCGATAAGTGAAGGAAAATGCAACAGTAAAGTTGACTGGGACGTTAACTTTCGCTGCATTTTTAAAATTCAACGGTGCAGTTACGATACAATAGCACACTGGGAAGTAATAATAAAAAATCATTGAGGCATGCAACGAGTATTTTGTTGCACTGGGGCTTTGTCATTTTAAGCGCACTAGTGCTACATTGTATCAAACGCACCGATGCGATTAAATCAATCAAAAGCACCAGTAATCATTTTTTGTTTGGTGAATAGTGACTACTGACATTGCATTGGAATAAATATATTTTATTTTTATTTTGTTTAACTCCATTATTAATAAAAAATTGAAATATTTTTAGTAATAGTATTCATATAATTTTGATTTTAATTATTACGTTTGGATTTGATGTTTCAATTAATTTGTTATATCATAAATTTTTGTATCTATTGCAATATTTGATCATTCAAATATTTAAGTAGCGATGCAGCATTTCACAGTGACATTGAAGAATGAAATAGAATAAGAAACCTTATTTTATTATATATGAATAAGAGGGCCTTTGTCCTACTAAATGGGACAACATAAAGGTCCACAATAATCAAAATGTGAATAGAATTGTAATTGTTACACTTATTGGTAACCCTTTGTCTTTTAATTGGGAGACCATGTAAAGTACATTATTCAAAATGTTTGATTATCACATACAATTCTTTTCAAAATATACAACAACTTGCATTATCATCAAAATATATTGATCATCATTCTTCGTTGAAACTATTGTCAGTGCTCGAAACAGTTGCATGACTTGGGTTATTTGGATGAATATTTTGTTGATTGCCTCGATTGTTTTCCTACTTTTAAGCTTCCATGTACAAACATAAAAAGAAAGTGTAATGAGTGTATATACATTGGTGGGAATAATGAAAATTAAAATAGATAATATACATGAATATAAACTGAAAAGAGACATACCATAGAAATAATTTAGTCATGAATGATACACATTCTTTCAAAACCAAATCTCATGCCTTCTCTCAACAACTCTTATGTTGGCTCCACTCCATACCTTGTTTCCTGTAAGTTTTTTACCCCATAACAAATCATAGATTTAATATAAAGGATTTTGGTGTTACATTAATTATAAAATGAGAGAAGTAAAAACATAGATACTTACAAATTCCACAGTTAATTTATGATACGCCCACATACTCACAACCCATGCTTAACCCAATTTCAATCAATTCTTTTGATGGTTCTTCTTTTTATGTTAACACATGTTTGAAAACATTCAAGGATGGTTGGTATAGAAAAAATAAAATATAAGAATCGCAACCAATATGAAATTTTAAGTTGTTATAAGGAAATCACAACCACTCACAATCTTTGTTCTCGGCCATTTTTTTTCCTTGTCGTCCTGTCTTATGTGCTGAATGGGTTCCTTTTTTTTTGCAACAACACAATTGGAAATTAATATTTAATCCTAAATTAATTAATTATATGTACATAATAGAAAATTCCAATGATTTCATACATTTGAAGCACGTTTTTGTTGAGATGGCTCCTCCCGCGATGCAATTATGTCCATTTCCTTGACCATCTCCTTGTACACTTTTTTGGACATTCCTACTTGCATATTTTGGATATAACCTCGTTCATCCTTTGATATTTTCATAATCTTCCTGAAGAATTAAAATGACATTAAATTATTTTTATACTAATATGAAAATTAAATATAGTGGAATTAATAGTATTAAAGGAATGCTTTCAAGTAGCATAACCATAGTTTTTAAAACCATGTTTAGGAATATTACTTTTTGAATTGTTGTTGTTGTTGTTGTTGTACATTTTTTCTATTGCAAGTATAAGATGTCTCATTGATCATTTCTTTGGAAACACTTCATGTAGTTTAGTTATAACCTGATTCTTCAAATCACTGGATTGATTTTTGTACTATAAGTGGAAATTATGTCTATACGTTCTTTCCACTATATCCCTCATAGTTTTACAAAAGTTTTTCCCTCTTTTATTAACTTCCAACACCACTCCAGGTGAGCTAAAAACCAATTCATTTTCATTTATATCTTCCATAATTTGTATTTTCTTAAGATGGCATTCCCTTCTATTGTTGGCATTTTCTTAAGTTAGCGACTATGTTTAAGTACAATATTACTAAACATTCAAGAAAAAAAAAACATATTAATTACTTTTTTATTCACATAATTAATTCGTTTGCAACTTTTCCATCAAGATTTACGCTCTTCTGCACTTAGATTGCAAAGAATCTTATTGAGAGTCCTCATTTTTTGGTTTTGCATGACACACATTAACCACTACATATTAGTTAAACTTACATATAATTCAAACACATTGATATAATATAGAAACTGTTGATGTTTGAAAAAAATCGGAGATGCTTAAACTTTAAAACTTTTATCGAACAATTTCAACACTTCTGAATTTCATAAATCAACCACATATGAATCTTTAAATCAAACACAGATAAATCTCATAAATAAATTATCCACATAAATCAATCAACCATAAGAGACAAGATATACCCTGGGAAAACTCTCCAAACACGAAGGATGAAAAACTCAACAATTATTTGAGTATGATAGATAGATTTGTAGAGAGTGGTTTACAACACATAATCAAATTGCCCGATAAGAGATATTGCTTCAACAGTAGAGAAGAGAGATCCAATGCAACCTTGCGAAAACAATTGTATGCAAATGTATAGAACTTTCCATATGCATAGCATATTAATAACAATCCAAAAACCCTAGCCTGCAAAAAGCACATAGGAGGCTCAATAAACATACTAAGAGCACCACATAGTGCATTCATAAGGAGGAGATAACTATAACTCCCTCCATGCAAACATTAGCGCCCTTCCTTTCCTCAATTAGCTTTAACTGGATGTTCATTGTCTTGTACTGAAAGTGAACTGACTTGAAGTGAATGTTAACTGGCTTCAACTAAATGTTAACTTACTTGAAATGAATGTTAATTAACTTAACATTAACTTGAACTAAATTTTAATTTTCTTGAACTAAATGTTAACTTACTTGAACTGAATGTTAACTAACTTGACCTGAATGTTAACCTCCTTGAACTGAATTTTAACTGACTTGAACTAAATGTTAACTGATTTGAACTGAAAGTGAAATGACTAAACTGATTGTGAACTAACTAAACTTAACTCAAAATTCAATTGAATGCATAACCATAAATTTAGGAGACTAACTGAATGTATTTGGTGCTTTTACACTTAGTGTCATCCATGCACAATTTCTATTTTTCACTTTTTCATGGATCTCTTTAGTTAACTAATGTGTACTAATTGATGAACATTGAGCTCGTCTTTACATAATTGATTACATTAATTAATATTTCAACTGATGCTTTGACTGAGGCACTGATTGAGGCATTCATATTTAACTGAAGCTTTATAACTTGAGTTCACTCAAATATTTGCATGGGAAATTATAATTCTCTTTCTCTATGATTTATCTCGTTATCATTAATTAATTAATGCATGCTCCATATGTGTATTAATTATTTATTCATCTTATCATATCATACTCAGAGGAATTATTCCATACATACTGATGATCATATATTTTACCTCGCTACATATAGTCATATGCTAAAACAATTCACTCTAGGGCCCTAGCTAAGCCCTAAAGGAGACTTATAGCACTTGGTGACCATGGCTAGCAATATATCACATAATATAACCACATTACTTGATACAACACAAGCCCATGTTCATAATTGGAGATCCATTCTCATAGGGTACCGTATATGAAAATCATTGACTTGATACAACACAAGTCTATACTTGATACAACACAAGTCCAAAGTCTTGATACAACACAAGACTCCAATATTGATACAAAATAAGATTCCAATTTGATACAATGCAAGATCACAGTACATGCATCCCACCTCAATACATGAGGACATAGATAAGGCTTGATACAACACAATGTCCTGACTTGATACCACACAAGTCCCTAACTTGATACAACACAAGTCTCATAGAATGACCCTTGATGCTGTACAAACAACATAAACTACAAGGAGCTTGCCTTATTCGCATTTTTGGATGTGCTCCCATCATATTGATTATAATTATTCCTCATGGAACTCTTATTGCGCACTTTCTATCTAAAAAAACATAGACCATTAAATGGAGAAGCTATTGAATATATTATACAAATAAATTACACAACTTCCAAATAAAAAAGTAGTCTGTCATATTGGTGTGCTTCAAGAATTAAAATGCCTCAGTGCGTTTACGTCATCAATGCACTGGTGATTCAAATCAGAACACACTTTTAATGAAAAAAAGTAATCATATGACATACGCATTTATTGGTATGATATATATAATCTAAAGCATCGATGATTGTTGGTGCATGTTTATTCCAAATGCACCAGTGTTATATGAAAACGACCACATCAAAAACTGTAAAAAAGTTTTTTGAAGAACAAATAATCAAATTAACAGGGGCGACAAGTCTTTGGATCCGACACAATAAGTGGTCCCATTTGACCCAACACCTTATATATAAAACCACAAACCCATCAAATCTAAAATGCCTAAAATGAAAAATCCAAATTCTAAAATAGTAAAGGGAGTTAAACCATAATGTGGAATTTTGCAACCACATATAAAATGAAAGGAAGTAGCAACAAAGCAAGAGTTCGAGCGTTGAAGGAAACTATGAAATCTTTTATGTTTTCTAAATTTATTTTAAATCTTAATAGGAAATAAATAAATCATGCATTGCAATCAATAGTAATAATTTACATACCTAAAATTTATACTATGTAGGGTTTTGTGTGATCGACCATACCTTAAGATTTTGATCTTCAGAATAATCTGGTCGCTCCAAACTCCTACGTTAGCAAGTGTTTCTTGCAAAACTCTCCTCTTGAAATTTTGACAAAACAATGAAATAGTGAATTTAGGTTTTTTTCTTTAAAACACTTTATGAAATTAGTTTTTTGAAAAATGAATTCTCTCTCCTTTTTCAGTTTATGGGGAAAAATCGTGGCCTTTTTATTTTTTATTTTTCGGGCATTGTTGCACTTGTGTATCCAAGCGTACTAGTGTGACTTAAAAGGAAATGCATCGTCCAATAATATTTATGCAAAAAAATATCAGTGCGCAAGGAAGATATACATGCACTGTGCATTATAATTTTATAACACACTGGTTTGCATACAAATAAAAAATCAAATTTAAGAATTACCATTCGTTAGTGCATATGATAAATATGATTGCACCAGTGTGATTATGTATACTAAGAGCATAGGTGTCAATTATATTGAAAAATGTAGAATTAAACATGCACCATAAATTATAGCAGATATTTTCTTTTGTGGACAATTTTTCAGATGTTTTACATCTAAACTCACCAATTCTACGTCTATACTCACCACTTAGGAATTCCTATAGTAACAACAATTGTTCACATGTTGGTGATGGAGACAATCAAATAGAGGTTGGTATGGATGTATTCTTACAGGATATAGGTGCCATGGACACATTGTTGTTAGGTGCATTCCATGACGATGAGATAGGGGATGATGCTCATGCCACTGATACCTTCTTCAAAATCCTTAAATCGACTTCCACCACCCCTCTCTTTCAACCTGTTCAGTCGAAGTCTATCCAATTGGGGACAACAATGTTACTATACAACTTAAAATCAATGTATGACATGTCAAATGCATGTTTCTTGACACTTTTGAGGTAACTAACCATCAAGTCCCTTATTATTTGAGGATTTTTTTCACACAATCAATATTGAAAATGGTCGATTTTATGAACGTTAAATGACATTGTACAGTTATATTTCCCATGAATTACACGTTATTCAAAGATAAGGTACTTTTGAGAGATAATTTCTTGTCCAACAGCTGCAAATAGGCAAATCAAATGTTTAAAACAACGGGTGTTGAGTACATATCATATCATGTCTGTTAGAATGATTGTATTCTATATAGAGGCGAATATGCATAAAAAGAGATGTGTCATAAATTTGGGCATGGCAAGTACCATATATAAAAAAACAAGGGTCCAACATATGGTACTCCTGATAATATATTAAGACACATACCTATAATCCTAAGGATTCAAAAGCTCTTTCATTGCAAACAACTAGCTATGTGTAGGGATGGAATGCCTTGCACCAAAATGAGTAAGGAGTTATGTGAATCCCAACATATATAGTAGCCATGAAACATATAGAGGATACATGGCCCAATAAATTCAAGGATTAAATACAGATCCTTTGATTGAGCTTAGCCATGGATGGCGTCAACCCATATTCCCTCCAAAACACCAACTATTATGTTTGTAATGTGGTAGGGATCAATAACAATATCCCTCCACGGTTTTCTATGAAGATGAACATCTTATGATGGCTCTTATATTCCCTGGTAGAAGACAAGTGCAGAATATGAACGTTTACCTAAAAACAATTGATCCATCATGAATTGAAGGAATTATGGGAAGGGATACAAGTATACAATGTATCAAAACCCATCCCAATAGAGAGGATTTTCACAGTGTATGGCATATGTGTGTACACCACACATGATTTCCCATGATTAGGAGTTTTCTTTGGTAAACATGTTGTTTGATTTGTTTATATCCGTAATAATAATTTTTGGCATATTTAATTCGATGTGATTGTATTGATCTTCAAAACTAACATGCTTTGTATACCATAACACCATGGGTCTTGTAACAAATGGGTATCATGGATGTAAATGTTGTTTACCTTCTATGAAAGATAGGTAGTCAATCCACCTACGAAAGTTGATGTACGACTGCTTGACGGTATTCCTCCCAGAAGACCACCCCTATAGAAGAGAAACCATCTGCTTTCAATGGTAAACCAAAGAGAACCCGAAATAATGACATCGACTCACTATCTTAATTCATATGATAGAGAGAAGGAGAAGGAAATTGCAAAAATGTTCATTCAAATGGGGAACTTATGTTTAATGATCCTGAATTTTTCGACATCTATGTGTAGAAAATTCCCATTGGGATGAAAAGGAAATCAATATTTTATGGGCTCCCATATTGGGAGCATCTTAAGGTTATCCACTTACTGGATCCAATGCATATATTTAAATTTGTTTCATCTTATTTGTGAAGGAACGTATCATCGAAACAAAGTAACACGGTGGTTGTCAAGAGAGATATTATTTCTTCAAATACTAAAAATAAACATTGGCCAAGACAAGAAAATAGAGGAGAGGTTAGCCCCTCTTGGTTGTTTAAAGAAGGTGATGCCCCATAGGTTTTGGAGAAATATTATCTTTCTTTGGAAAAGGAAGTTATAATGGTGTGAAGGCACCTTCTTTATATGGGTATACTCTATGGCATTGATTCATTGTAGATGAATGTTTGTCGAGTTTGAAATCACCAGACCATTTGAACCTTCTAACGATACATATGTCAAAAAAAAATTATTTTTTGTTTTTATCTTTTACCCCACAATTTTTTTGTGTGTTCACTTTGTAGTGTCATTATCCTTTGCTCATGCATGGGTGTTTCAACCACGACTTTCCTGAGGACCTGCGACTTTCCATATCTAAACTATATGTATTTGTACAGTGGATCACATCAAAGGAGATTCACATGGCTATGATTCCATGGCGTTGTCAAGATATAGTCGAGATTTCTTGTATGTTTGAGAAGAAATTCTCGACGGGTTTCATGGACTTGCAAGCTCATATTCTAATTCACCTAGTTAATGAGGTTGAATTAGTTGGGGTGGTCTCATGTCATTGGATGTTCTTCTAAGAGAGGTACATGAAAAAATTGAAGGGATTTGTTTGACAAAGGGAAAAACCCGAGGGGTTTATGAAAGAGGGGTACATAGTATATGAGTTATTCTATTATGCCAGGAGTACATCAAGCAAATCAACTACACACTAGTTGCACTGATCTGGGATGATGAACGCGATGAGGATAAAAGGGAAGGGGTGCTACTCCAAACAAACGAAAAAAGACACATGATAAAGAGTAAGTCACTTATCTTTTGTCACATTCCTACATATTAATTATCCACAATGAATGACATAGTCTATATTTGATTTCATACGTACTATATGTTGATTTGATTTCATGAATACAACAACAAATTCAAAAATTGGTGCCATCAATAAATTCATTCTTTACAATGCAGAGGCAACACAACTGTGGGTCGCATTGTATGAAGGGAAGATGAAGAAATGGGAAATTGACAAGAAATAATTCAGATGATTGAACATTAGAAGAATGCCTTAGTCTAATCATTTAAAATAAAATATGCCAATGATCTGTCCCAATAGTTGGGTTGCTGACCAATTCAGGGAGAAATATAGTGCATCCAGTCATTACCCTACTGCTGAAGAGGAAATACTAAACATAGGGATTGGGAGCAGAAACTTGGCAATAATATCTTTGTGTACATTTGTAACTTTATTATGCACCTTTGAATTATAACATTTCTAATTTATATATTAATCACGGGGGCGTCACCTAGGAACCAATATGATATCACGTCCATTCATATTGGGGTGGTTAAAAATTAAAAAATTTAAAGTCAATATATTGGTGGTATATTAGAGGTAATAAGGGTTTTTTTTTAAGTATATAAATATCCAATATGTTTAGGGTTATTTTATTCCAAATTTCTGCTCGCGCCCTTCTCTTCTCTGCAAAACTGCACATTTTGTCCTTCTGCTCTGCATGAACCTGGTTCTGAACTGCTCCTACGTGAACGCGGGTTCGCGGCCGAGGGGTTTCTTCCGCGGTCGTCTATATTTTCTACTATGAATTCCACACTGCAAAAATCGAAGACAATATTCTATGCCTAGATCCTCATCGATCCTGCGCAGGATTAGATTCAATCCATTCTAGTAGGCTCTTAGACGAAGTTGGGCATTCGAAACAGATCGAATGATGCGAATTTGGTACTGTTTGGTGTAGAATTCCGATTGATTTCGTGCGATGGAGAGTTCGCAGAACGGCAGCAGCAATGGGCCGCCCCCTTTCTTAACCAAGACGTATGATATGGTGGACGACACGGCCACGAATGCTATGGTGTCATGGAGCCCCAGCAGCAACAGTTTTATTGTGTGGAATCCCACTGAATTCTCCGGTGTCCTTCTTCCCACTTATTTCAAGCACAGCAACTTCTCCAGCTTCGTCAGGCAGCTGAGTACATATGTAAGTACGACTCTACATGAATGTATAAATTCCTCTGAATTGATTATGTGGGTATTTGTATTTCTAGAGGGTTTTTGTTTCTTTGAGTTTATGCAAAGAGTGGCTCAAAGGTCAGGTCTCAGTGTTGAGGGTAGCTATTTCGGCAAAATTGCCTGGGACTTGCACCAGGTTTCATCCTTTTGAAAATTGTCTGGATTTTGCTCCCGGTGGTATTCCTTTGAAAATTGCCCACAATTTGCACCCGGCTCTCATCCCCTTGAAAAGCCCGCAACTCGCACCTAACCTAATCTCTTGGAAAATCGAGTCCCACTCACACATGTTCTTGTCCCTTTGAAAATTGCCCACGGTTTATCACTTTGAATGTTGCCCGAAGCTTTCATCTGGCCTTATTACTTTGAAAATTGCGTGCGACTTGTATCTGGTGTCATCCCTGTGAAAGTCGCCCGAAATTTGAACCAGTAGCAACTCATTGAAAATTGCCCAATACTTGCATCTAGCCTTATCGCGTTAAAATTTGCCCCGGGCATGTAGCCGACTTCATCGAGTTGAAAATTGCTGATAACGACCTCATCCTTTCAAAGATTGGCTGGAAATTGTGCCCAGTCTCATCTCTTCAAAGATTTCTCGGCCTTATCCCTTCAAAAATTGCCTGGTACTTTCACCTGACTTCTTTATCAGAGACTTGCACCTGGCCTTATCCATTTGAAAGTTGAAAGATGCACCCAACCTCATCCCTTCAAGAAAAAGCAAAAACCCTGGATCTTTCACCTGGCCTTGTCCTTTTAAGATTAGCCTAAGACTTGCACCCAACCTTATATCTCTGAAAACTGCCAGAGGCATGCATCCGGATTCAGCCCTTTGAAAATTGCCCCAATATTGTACCCAGCCTAATCTATTTATGTTATCAGAAGTTTGACTAGCAAACCTTATGTTCTCGTGTACGTTCTCATATGCATTTCCAACTTGGCACTGCATTAGTACATTACTAATCAATTTTATATGCATAATATATGATGGGAGGAGGTCTTGATATTACATTAATACGCTTTGAGTCAATTTTGCATCTAAAATAGATGCTGCGAGGGGTCTTGACACTACATGAGGACATTGCAAATCATCAATTTTGATATGCATAATATATCTTAGGAGGACGGGGTCATGTTTCTTATCCTCCAAAATTCTTTGCCTCATATCCTGTTTCTGATTACATAGCTTTGAAACTGATGCAATACGGGTGGATAGACCACAACAAGGATTGAACCCCAGTAAATGACTTGATACTCGGTCAGTGTCACTAGTGAACCGACACCATCCACTCAATCAATCAATCAATCCCACAAAATAAGCTTGGAGCAACATTGCAAAAGGTGCTCTTCTTCTGATATAATAACAGCATGACATCATCATCAGCAGTATTCAATCAAAGCACCCAGATTGGCATGAGAATATGGAAACTTGATCTTCTATCCTCTCAAAGTAATCATGAAGAACAAGGTTTGTAATATGTGTTCATTGTCTTCCAAACTCCTTCAAATCTGTGTTAAAAACCTTTGCTCTGAGCCCAAAAAAGGTCACCATCAGGTTCTGGTATAACGCTCGGGTTGCTTTCTGAGTGTTATTTGTAAGCATGAGAATCCTGCATGATCTATATTGATATGTACTGGAAACGGTGCAGGTTCAGGTGCTGGGAAGCAATTAAGGAAAAACACCTTCCACCTTTATAACAATGGTACTTGATATCTCTGTACCATCTCAGAGCTTTTTAGGACAGAGTGCTGTCACAATGGTTGTGCTAGGCCATGGACTTCCAGCAACTCCATTGCTGATATAGTAATATCCTTAATAAACTCCCAACTCTTACCCATCTTTAATGATCTTGTTAGATTTCACAAGTGCTCCTAACGGTAAAGGAAAGGTAGCTGCTGCAATCTTTGCTACTAGAGATGAACCTTCAGGAGGGTCTCTTAAGCAACTCAACAATCTCTATGATCATTTCCTCAAAAGCTTCATCACTTTCTTCACCTAAAAAATGCCATTGTCATTTGTTAATCAACCATTCTCCTCTTCACTTCTATTTGTTGTACAAGCCCAGTGAACCTCAATATTTCTAACACCAAATTTTTCTGTGGAATTTTTAGTGTTAACATGTAGGAAGGGTGTTTCTTTGCCAAATACCTCA
>LPNX010654880.1:359381-371330 GCA_001517045.1 Pseudotsuga menziesii
CGGTCAGGTTTTAGACATATGACACTGTCATTTGTTCATTTTTTTACGGTTGCATTTGTTCCCATCTATGTGGGCATATGGAGATTATTTTTGCATCGAGGATTTCGATCATAGATGTGCCACACAATATTATTTATGGAAGTCAAGTTCGACCAATCTAGTTGTGCTAGCCACCGTGATCAAAACCTAATAGGGGGAAGTTGGGTTACGTCGAAAAGATACAAGATATCATTCAAGTGGACTTCTCATCTTTCTTAGGTGCAAGTGGCGAGGAACCTTTGACCATAATAATGTAAAGGAAGATCGTGATAGCGTGTTGATGTGTATCAAATCTAGAAATATGTGGGATGAAACTAAAGAGCCTTATGTTTTCGCAAAACATTGCAGCTAAGTATTTTATTTACCCAAATGTGTTGGATAAGGATTGATGGTTCATATTAAGACACGACCCTAGATCAAAGCATATTTTTTAGAACAACAGTGTTATCATGCTAAGCAAGGAAGATAATCAGGGTGATGGCAATAGAGAGTGATATGTACATGTTTTATTTCATTATTTACATTGTTGGTATATCATTTATTATGGTTTTATATTTAATTCTCTAATTATATTATTTATTTTTCATCTTATAACAGTGGAAATGGAAAGCTAGTTATTGAAGGCTTTTTAACAATTTTAGTTGGTTAACAATCAATCTAATGCAAAATGTGTTTGTCTATCAAGTAATTTGTGTTTGGATAGAATGATTGAAAAATAATTTTATTTTACTTGAAGGTATTTATATCTCATTGCACATTTAGTATAAAATATTATAATAGTCGTGGCACCGTTATTATGGCATGTCGATATTGAAAAAATCTAGGTCAGTGTGTATCATATGTGTGTCGATATTTAATATGAACTTCTAAAAATACAAAAATAGTCATTTTATAATAATTACGATAATATTAACTAATAAGTAATAAACAAAATTTAATATTATTTTGAAATGTATAGTTCATTTACAAATTAATTACACTTAAAATGGACATTTATAATCTGTGCATGCATTTTATTTATTTGTTAAGTAACACTAACACACTCTATCATTATATTTCATTCTATTAATTTTCATAACAGTAATTCCTCCACTAATCATGAAACCACTTTCAAACTCTAACAATGCAATCACATTAAGAAATTTACTAAATCAAGTTATTTATAACAATTCACCAACTCATCGTCGTTGGCATGATTAATTCGTAAGCATGACATGAGGGATACTCATGATCATTCTCCTTGCATATTGCAGGGAAGTGCATACCTAGAGTGTTGACCTTGATCTACACCCATGCCATAATCTATCATATGCAAACTCTTTATCGGGTTTATACATGAAAAATATAGTCAAATTCATTCATCTCGTCAACATTAATTCATGTTCAGTATTTAGCCCCACAAGAACACATGCACTATCCAGACTATGCGTTTTTGAAAATTTGATGCATAATAAACTTGTAACCAAGAAGAGTATACATCCTTGTAATGACTAAGTGATCTCTCCAATCTAGTTATAAATTAATAGAGTCCCCATATCATTTGACAACAAAATTTGGCCATAATGACATCACTATTTTATTGAACTAATCATATACTTATTAAATCTTCATATAAAGTTTAAATGTAATACTTAATGGCCAAGTGCACATTTATTGTAAATTTGCATTAAGCAAATGTACCTTGTTTATCACATATTTTTTTACATCTATGTTAATAAAATTGAGAAATGTTTAAAAAAAGATGGCTACATTGAAATTAACATGTCTAGACTTATTGTCATCCTTCACATATTGTACATTATTATTTTTATATTTAAACTTTTAAGTCTCTTCATGAATAAGAAACTTAACCTTCTCAATCATTTTACAATTTTTATAAACTTAACATCAAGATGGATAAAATCAAGATTATGATATTTAAAGCTAAGAGAAAAAAAAAATATCATCTTATTTTCTGTGGTGGTAACTCCCTACATAGGAATCAATATAAATTGTCATTCAAAATGGAAGGACAATAATGGAGTCATTAATAAAAGGAACATGGATACTACAAAGATTTTATAGATCCTAAATTTAATGATCAAAACTATTTTTCTAATTTTATGTGCATAAAGAACAAAATTAATACTGTCAAAATTAGAACCAATGGGACTCATAACCTCCATAATGAAATTACCCAAGAATCTAACCAAAAACAATTGGTTGGAATGATTAATTTTGTAAAATTTGTGATAACTAGGAGGTGAAGAAAGAGCATAATTTCCTTTTCACATGGCCCACATTTATAAATAATGTAATCGAAAACCTTCCTTAGACTTATATATTAGTTTCTCTTTCTCCTTACCAAAAGCACTACAAACTTGGTATTTACATTTTTTATTGCCCTATGTATCTTGTTATTGCAAAATTGTAATTGTAAGAGTAATATGTGACTGTACACTTGTAATTGAAACTGAATTTTGTAAATTTGCACATTTGTATTTTTTAATTGTAATTTTCTGAATTGGTAAATTGTTTTGTAATTTTGCAATTTTGTAAATTATTTAGTAATTTGTAAATGTAGTTGCAAATTTGTAATTGTAATTTGCAAATTCTGATTTTAACTGTAATTGCAATCCGCGGTTGTAAATTTGTAGTTGTAACTATCCACTTTGTAATTTGTAATTCCTTATTGTAATTGTAATTACGATTTGTAGTAGTGAAATTGTAATAATGATTGTAAATTGTAATTATAGTTAAAATTGTAACTTGCAATTATAATTGAGATTCTCCACAATTTATAATTATAATTATAGCTAATATAAAAGACATCGACATAAATACATAAATAAATAAAATTCCATCACACACATGAATGGTATACATCGACATAAACAAAATACATCATGCACATGAAGATAAATATTATCAAATAATTTGATAGTCTTCAATATAGATGTTCGAAATATCCACATATCTCATGATTTACATCGACGTTTCAAGTCCACATCAGGACTCATCATCACAATGGTGTGTCGAAGAAGAGTAGGTGATCTCAATCTTCAGCATTAATATTGAAATGCAGAGAGTATTGTTTGAATTGTAGGGATGGCTTTGGTTTTTAAATGTCGTCTAGGGTTTAGTTTTTTAGGATAAGAATAATTATACTTATCAAAATATTTCAATCTTGATTATTAATTAATTAATGGCGCTAATAATCTTTGTATGGTTGACTAATTAATGATACTAAAGATGTTAATCAATTCTTTAGATAATTAGTGCTAAATTATAATGTTACATTAATGCTTTATTTATATGTAATAATGTTATTTCTTTAAAATATGAATTCTAGTATTAAATATCTAGGTTTTTTAAAAACTAGTAAATGTAATGTTTTAATTATTATAAAATATTATTATTGTTGAAAAAGTTAGTATTATTAATAAAATTATTACTAAATTAGTTGCAAATCTTTAGGGTTAATATGTTAAATTTATTAAATTTAATGTTGATAATATTTTATTCTTTTTCATAAAAAAAGATCTTATATATGTTATATATAAAAAAAGGTATCACCAGAAAATTACATAATGACGACTCAGCAACACTTGCCCTTAACAGTAATTACATCGACTAACCAGAAAGTACTGACTACATCCATAATACCATATTTCCACAATACGCAGACATTGTCCAACAGGTATCTACCCTAGCACATTATGTAATTATCATTACATAATACACCAACAGATATGTGAACCCCTTATGAACCATAAGATATATCAATCTTATGCGTTCATACATTGATGCCCAAAAAACTAATAAGACCCAAAAAAGGTAAAAGTAGATGGATCCCGTCCATCCCCACGGGCCACCAAAAAATGTCCAACCGGCCCCATAAGTGCCTGCTTAGACAAAAGATCAGCATCATAATTGATCTCCCTATATACATGCTGGATGCTGATCTCCATGAATTGACTCTTCAGCTGCAAAATTCGTTCCTTCCAATAGGTCAGGAGAACCGCTTCCAAATGAATAATCCTTTTAAACCATTCAAGGATAATCCTGGAGTCATCAGCAATTTGGATTGAATCTATGCCCAATGATCTAGCTAAGTGAAGAATACTCCACAAAGCCAGTAACTCAGACAGTGTGTTGGTGCCAAAACCACAGTTCCACTTAATGTTATATCGGCCCATAAGAGGCGATATGAGTATAGTTATAGTTGATAATAGTTATAGCATTGGGTTAGTAATTTAATGTTATATGTTATTATACCTCGTGAGCAGGTATATTGTAATCGATTGCAAGTCAACTTGGGTTGACTCACCCGTGAGTTCAAAGGTACATAAAAATTAAAATGTTGTTTATAATGTTTAACTTTATAATTTTATAAATAATAATTTTTAATTATAATAAAAATATATTTATTTGTGTTGTGATTGGCCAATCACAAATGATGTCAGCTTTGGAATTTGGTATCTGGTTTTCAGATGACAAGTGGCAACTATGACATCACATGTGTGAGTCAATTCATTATTAATTACATACATCCGAATAGCCACATCGTGAAGCAGATCTGCATCGCCTGCCTGGTGAACGCTGCCTACACTCTGGAAATCAACAGACACCGAGCGCAGGGGCCGAACCCGCCGGTGGCCTCCGCGTGGTGCAAGCCCTTCAATTACAAGGTGAAGCACCTCCTCCTCAGTCCCACCGATGGCTCCATCCTCGGCGCTGTCTTCGTCTGGAGCCGCGTCTCGGCGCTCAAGCATTTTTATTTCCGTCGCCCCTCCGTCTTTCCGGCCATTGTCATTGCCTTCAGAGGTACGATCTTCTCTGCTGCAAACATCATTTCCGACCTCCGCGACGATTTCAATCTCATCCTCCAACAGATAAAGAAGGTTTCCCGTCTTAACGAAGCCCTCCGGGTAACTAAACAAATGGTGAAGGAATACGGGGCTCGGAACGTTTGTCTCGCCGGCCATTCCCTCGGAGCCGCCATTGCTCTCAAAGTTGGCCGAATCATGGCCGAGGAAGGGCTTAATGTGGATGCTCATCTCTTCAATCCTCCGTTTTTTTCATTGATTTCTGTCAAGGATGAGAAATTGGGTGTTTTAATTCATAAGATCCGGGAGAGAACCGCGGGATGTCTGGCCAGGGGTAGGAAAGACGATGCCCAGGCTCAGGCTACTTTCATTGCACTCCAGAAATGGTTCCCCAATTTATATATTAATGTCTATGATCCGGTGTCTTGTAATTATCTGTATTATTTCAGAGCACGGCAGAGTTATACTGCCCATAGTTCCATTGTTAATTCAGTATTGTATTTATTGGGGCGAAAGCCAGAACCCCATCATTTGTTACCCTCTGCAAATCTATTTATTAATTCCACTGGCCCGGCCACTGATCATCAATTCAAAGTAGCTCATGGGCTGTATCAATGGTGGTCTGAAGACACTCAGCTCCAGGCTGAGCAGTACAGCTTGAATGTGCAGGCGTTTGCAGATCGTATGAACAAATTTGATGAAGTTACAGTTTCTGGCATCTCTCAACATCTTCTGTCATGAAATTTCGAACTGCTTTCGGCAAACATAGAATAGGGCAGTTTCTCCCCCATTCTGGTTTCATGATCAGGCTTTCAGGATTCGAGAAAACAGGCACAAGCTTTATTGAAGGATCTCTAGAGAAATTGAGAGAATCGTTTTGTCATGAAATTTTGCCAATTATTAATACTCTAATAATTGGATTATCTTATTTTTTGAGATGGTTCAGGCTTTCTTTTTGTAAACTAGTGTGAACAGAAACTCTCTGCTATGCTTCTGGACCGGGGTATCAATCTCTCTGCTTACTGCCTTTGCTGGGCACACAAAGTTGTTTGATATACTACCTGACCTCAGATTGTTAGCTTTCACTCTGTAATACTTTGTTCACCTTATTTTTCCATTTGACTGTTAGATGTATATGATTAATTCTTGATAATTCCAACATCTATTTCTTTCTGACATGAGCATAGAATACATCGGATTTCTTGAGGAAGACAATACCAAATAGGTGTATTCAAATCACGAAGGTTCGATTTGGTAAGTTGGAGTTCATACTTGAGTTTTGGGAAACGTGTTCGCTGTTGTTAGTTTTATTTTTTCGTGATTATTTGATTTATGAGATCCCAAAGTATATACTCTTTCGTAAGTCAAAAGTTTCAAAATACAAATTCGTAACCCAAATGTTCATGTAAAAAATTTCAAAATATGTTGAATCATTATTATTCAATGTTTCTTTTGAATATGGGAAAAAATATTAATATTAACCATTAAGTTGAGTCATTATTATTCAATGTTTATTTTGAATATGGAAAAACATATTAATATTAATCATTAAAAAAAGAATGGTAATTATAAATATAAAAATATTAATATTAATATTAACAATAAATATGAAAATAAAATATTATTACAATCAACTCGTCCACATTATCACCACCACTTGCACCCTGTTCACTATGGTACTTTCTGGGAATATCTGACACGCTGTTATATACCTGCAAGGCTTCTTAAATATGTTACTTTTTTTTTTTTTTTATTCAACTTATTACTATTTTCTTGGAACTTTTCTTAAGAGGCAGGTACTTAGCAACTATGTTGCTATTTCCACTTGTTTAGTTATAGTTTAAGGTTTTAATAATCTTATCATTGATAATACTTTCAACTCATGATTTAAGTTAGGGTTTATTTAAAGTTTAATTTTAATATTATTATTAGAATTAATTTTAATAGTAATCAATTTAATGATTCTTAGTAATATTAGATTTAATGTTTAATATAATGTTTAGTATTATTAGATTTAACTAGTAGTGTAATGTAATTAATGTGGTTAGACTTTAAACCTTTGTGCTAGTTAGTGGAAAAAGGACCCGTCTCATTAAAAGGAATAGTATTCAAACAATGGTGGAAGCTAAGGCCTAATTACTGTCGTCTATTGTGGTTTAGGAGTGGTGGGATCCAACTAGTGCTGACCTCCATGCCTCCATCTCTGTTTAGATTGTTGGGGTGCTTTCTTATTTCTAGGGCCTCTCTAAGTTTTATTTTAAAGTAGTGATTTTCTTTTGCTAAGATCTTGGTGTCTTCAAGGGATAATTGGTATTTTGTTTTCTGGGAGTGTTCTGCTAGTGCCGAGGTTCGAGTTCGTTCATTTTTTATGTCAGCTTTGTGTTCTTTTAGTCTAGTGTTAAAGGAGCGACTGGTTTTAGCAATGTAGCAGAGCTCACAAGAGCAGGATACCTTGTAGATGCCTCTGCATTGTCTATGATCAATCGGGTCTTTGATGGGTCTCATTTTTTGCTTAATGGTTTGTATGGTTTTGAAAGAGGTTGTGATATCCTTCTTTTTGAGAACTTTATTGAATAGTGTCGATAACCCCTTTTATATAAGGTAAGTAGGCTCTTTTATTAGGTTTTTGTGTATTGTTATTCTTTGTATCGTCGTTGTTTGTCCTTGTGGTCTGAGTGTTGGTCTTATTCATGGTTCTTTCTAAAACTTTCTTGATATCTTTAGAATTATAGCCTATGTTCATGAAGATGTTGGCGAGGTGGTTGTTTTCTTCCTTAAGGTGTTCAGCATTGGAGATCCTTGATGCTCTTATGGCTAAGGTGTTGAGGACTCCTATCTTTTGGGAGGGGTGGTGGTGGGAGTCTGCGTGTAGATAGATTTTTGTGTGTGTCTTCTTCCTAAAGACTTTGTGTCCTAAAGTTCCATCAACTTTCCTAGTTACTAAGACGTCTAGAAAGGGTATGCTACCATTATCTTCTTCTTCCATGGTGAATTTTATGTCCTCAAAACAGTTATTGAGGTGTTAAAAAAACTTACCTAGTTCTGTTTCGCCATGTGGCCATAACACATTGGTTTCGTCCACATATATTTTCCATCTAGTCGGTTTTAATGGGTAAGAGTTGAGGGCCTCTCTCTCAAACTTTTCCATGAAAAGGTTGGAAACTATGGGCGAGAGGGGGGATCCCATTGCTACTCTCGTGGTTTGCTCATAAAACTCTCCTTGGAAACTAAAGAAAGTTGATCTAAGACAAATTGTGGCTAACTTGGCTGTGTGAGGGTCAGTGACCTCTTTAATTTCTTGGATAGCCTCTTTAATGACTTGTGAGGGTCAGTGACCTCTTTAATGACATAAAAAATGAACGAACCCGAACCTTGGCACTAGCAGAACACTCCCAGAAAACAAAACACCAATTATGCCTTGAAGACACCAAGATCTTAGCAAAAGAAAATCACTACTTTAAAAGAAAACTTAGAGAGGCTCTAGAAATAAGAAAGCACCCCAACAATCTAAACAGAGATGAAGGCATGGAGGTCAGCACTAGTTGGCTCCCACCACTCCTAAACCACAATAGACGATAGTAATTAGGCCTTAGCTTCCATCATTGTTTGAATACTGTTCCTTTTAATGAGACGGGTCCTTTTTCCACTAACTAGCACAAAGGTTTAAAATCTAACCGCATTAATTACATTACACTACTATTATATTAAACATTAAATCTAATAATACTAAACATTATATTAAACATTAAATCTAATATTACTAAGAATCGTTAAATTGATTACTATTAAAGTTAATTCTAATAATAATATTAAAATTCAACTTTAAATAAACCCTAGCTTAAATCATGAGTTTGAAGTATTATCAATGATAAGATTATTAAAACCTTAAACTATAACTAAATAGCATATAACATTAAATTACTAACCAAATGTTATAACTATTATCAACATTAAATTACTAACCCAATGTTATAACTATTATAAACATTAAATTTAAAAAATTTAATAAATTTAACATATTAACCCTAAAGATTTGCAACTAATTTAGTAATAATTTTATTAATAATACTAACTTTTTCAACAATAATAACTCTTTAATATAATTAAAACATTACATCTACTAGTTTTAAAAAAACCTAGATATTTAATACTACAATTCATATTTTAGAGAAATAGCATTATTAAATATAAATAAAGCATTAATGTAACATTATAATTTAGCACTACTTATCTAAAGAATTGATTAACATCTTTAGTATCATTAATTAGTCAACCATACAAATATTATTAGCACCTTTAATTAATTAATAAACAAGATTTAAATATTTTGATAAGTATAATTATTCTTAACCTCAAAAACTAAACCCTAGTCGACACTTAAAAACCAAAACCATCCCGATAATTCAAACAATACTCTTTGCATTTCAATATTAATGCCGAAGATCGAGATCACCTACTCTTCTTCGACACACCATCCTGATGATGAGTCCTAATGTGGATTCAAAACGTCGATGTAAATCATGAGATCTGTGGATATTTTGAACATCTATAATGAAAACATGCACCACAGAAACCTAGCAATAGAGAATTTGATAGACCATTCAGTTCATAAAAAAATAGTACAACAAATCAATGGCCACCACCACCATCACCTAATATCATGTAATGTACCATCATCATCATCATTATCATGACCACCTAACACATATAAACATCATCTAGCATAACCATCGTGCACGTATGAAAAACATCATCTAGCATACACATCTATCACCGCCTATCAAACATAAGCATCATCATACATACACATAAAAAAATAGCTAACATAATCTAACATACACATGTAAACATAAGTGGGTGATATAGCTCACATGGTAGAGCACTCACTTTGCATGCGAGAGATATAGAATTCGATACCCCAAATCTCCATTACTATTTAAAAAAAATGGGGTGGCAGGTGTCAAGGGGGGGTTTATCTTTAACCTTGGAGGAAATATAGTCAATACCTATGGATGTGGTTTGGGGATTGGAACTAATAATCAAGCAGAGCAATTTGCTTTGTTTCTTGATTTGAATTTTTCTCTTTAAGTTGGAATTCGTCTCTAATAGTGATAGGTGACTCTCTTCTTGTTCTCTCACAAACAAGACAACGACTATACATAATGGATCAAATTATAGGAGGTATCCACAAATGGATTTGGAGTTTTCTCTCGCAACTCCATTCGTTCCATATTTTCCATGTTAGACGAAATATGAACTCAATGGATGATGGACTAGCCACTCAAGCTTTTAATTTACTTAGGGGAGTTCTTATAGAAAATGAGAACCAAATTCGACAAATTTTGCTTCCTTAAGGAAGATCCTAGGCATTTAATTATGCATTATTGCTTCTTCATTTGACAACAGTAGGTCTCCATCAATGTAAGTGTGAATGGAAGAAAGTGGAATCTAGTGGTCTTCCCTACATGTGATATATCTTCTCGCATTAAAGGCAGTGTAAGTGTTTTTAATGTTGGTCGATGTGTCGGTTTCGCCCAGTACTTTCATTGTAGATCTGGTATAGATGGTAAGGGTTTTCAAAATACCATGATTGTGAGGTGTTCTGCAATATTTTGTGATTTTTTTCTGCTTTGTGTTGGTTTGATACTTTCATAGTTTGGAAGGTTGGTTCTAATGGAATGGTGGTATGTAATGCCGAGTAATTCTCTGCCTTATCCTTAGCTTGGGGAGGTAGGTGCTCTGTTGCTGAGGTATTCCTCCATTCACATTTGTAGGTAACCCTTTGTCAAAGTGTTTCAACCCTCTCTTTTGTTTATCAAGTTTGGGATACATGCGCTCTTTTTGTTTTAATTGGTGATTATGGTGGGGCGCCTCTGTTTTATGAGATTGTCGATTGACGCTCTTCTCTAGACTGGTACAATGGTAGTGAGGTTTCAGTATTTTTTTCCATTTGGTTGGTTTGTTAATGGATTTGTGAATTTGGATCCTTCGAGGGGGGGTCTATTGGGAATTTGATTTCAATCCTTTGTTAGTGGTAGGTTCAATTCATATTTCTATTGGGTTATAATAATTTGGAGTGGTGTTGTGAATATGGATATTAATAACTGGAGTGAGGAACTTGTTGAGAAAGTCTCTGTAGCTTAGAACAACATTCAATATTTTCAAGGTCACATGAACTAAAATCATGAACAAATGGAAGGGATAATTGATTCATTCCATCAGTTTCATGATCATGTGTCGATGATTGATTGGACTTTGGAACAGATTGATCATTTACTCTTTAAATTAGCTATGGTTTGAAAAATCATTTCAATGGAATTAAAGGGACGGTCAGGTCCTATGATATGAAGTTGCAGGACATAATCAATAATGTGAATCAACAATATGCTTTGGTTAAAAACCATGAAGATATCATTAGGGAAAAAATTCTAAGCTTGAAGAAAACTTTGATGGAAGGAACGGTGATGGTATTTATGTCATTCAAATGATTCAAATTATTTCTATCTCTGATGAGAAAGATTTAATAGAGTCTCAACCTGTCAATCCTATAGAAGACATCGAGGATGTAGATGAAGACTCAAAGGACACTCGGGATGAAGATGATTCTCAAGAAGATGCAAATGGAGAAAATATGGAGGAAGACTTGGACGAAGACGATGTCGGTTTTGGTTATTACGTCTCTATTGATTTTAAGAACACTTTTGATGAAAATCATGAAGATGAAGAATCTCTTTTTGATGAGTAGGAATATGATACAAATACTAGTAGTTAGTCTCCTCTTATATGCAGTATTTTTGCCTATTTCTAGTTGGACAATATGTTAGAATCTGTAGTAGTTTAGGGATTATTGTGTTTTGGAACATAAATTACTTTTTCCAGGATGATTGTAATTATGTGTTTTTTTATGTAAGTTTCATACTCTGTTCCTTTGAACTTAAATATAGGAGTTTTGTTCATCCTTTTATCGATATAATAGTAACTATTTGTGAAAAAAAACATACACATGTAAACACTACCTACCATCATCTGACATATAAATAAACATCAACATCAACATGAAAAATGCAATATATATATATATATATATATATATATATATATA
>LPNX010654880.1:371901-387878 GCA_001517045.1 Pseudotsuga menziesii
TGTTGATGTTTATTTATATGTCAGATGATTCCAATAAATTCTATGAGATATTTGATCCACCTTCGGAACTAGAGGCATCACTATCTTTCCAATAGAGCCAGAGACATTGACACCTCCACCAGTAGAGCTAGAGGCATCAATACCTTTTTCCAAGAAACAAACCAACATGGAGAGAAACATAGTTGATATCTCATTAATGATAAATCTCACCCACTACGACCAGCACATCTAGATCCAGGGAGATGGATGGAGTAGGAGATGGTGGATGGTCAGGTTAGTGAGGAGAGGTTGGTAAGTCAACATGTGGATCATGAATCGAAGATGGTGATGGGTAGGTTGGGTGCGAAAGAGTAGATATTGGCCAGTCGTCATGGTGAGGAGGAGGAGGATGTGGTGGAAGAGATTCCAAGGCTCCATCCTCATGGTGAGGATGAGGAGGAGGAGGAGGAGGAAGTGGATCACCTCCCTCATTGAATGTATAATCTCCCTCTGACCTCCAAACATATAGAAGGATGGATGCACTAGTGATATACTGCATTAAATGTCTCATATCATGAGGAACCATCCTCTATATATCTACCAAGGTAGGGTCTTGCATGATATCCTACACCAGTTTAGGTTGGAATCCATGGTAAGCCAACAATGTGGACAATTTGTCATCCACATTCTCTCGAAACCTATCATATGGCCTGCGTTGCAGGCTGGGTCTAGGAAACACAAGCAACTCAGGCTCCTGCATATCCTCATTAACTTGAACTAGTGGAGGAACCTACCCATCGTACGTGCCAATGTCTGCAAAATATATAGTACACAACAATAATTAGATAATGCACTAAACAATTTAAAGAAAATGTTAGAGTAAATTTCTTTTTCATTAACTAAGATAATAAAATGTAACTATATTAATTTAAACATAATGCTAACATTACCTATGTCATTTGGTGGCTCATCTTGGGTGAAAAAGATGTTGTGGCAGATTCTCCAATCCAACCCCGCATATAGATATGACACAAGTTCCAATGGATGGTCATCCTCACTAGTAGCATCTCCATCACCTCTAATGTGATCCTCACTAGGAAATCTAGTTAGCCTCTCTTGGGAAGCATCTATCCCCACATATTCATCCATAACTCAGTCATCTCCTTAGGAGAGTGGCAGTCAAATGATGGCCTCGTGGATGAAAACCTGTAAAAAAATTAAACAAAAAAACTCTCAACCAAAAGGGAAGTTGACTCTCCCCTCAATCTGTGTATGGCATTGGCCGAAAGCAAAACAAAATTGCCACAAAAAAATGGTATACCACCTGTTGCAACTGCAACATTTTCCCAAAAAAAAATTTAAATTTTTGACCCTCCTTTTAAATTTTATCTTGCCTGGATCTATTTTGGATTGTTGAACTTTGTTGTTCTTTTGCTACATTTTTGGATCTTTTCCAGGCTGATTTGAGATAAATTGTTCATCATTTTCGGAATTTGAATGACTATCTTTGTATGTTGATGCTGTTGACTTGAACCTGAAGTTTTGGTTTGTCAATGATTTTGCTATCGAAATTTTATTGGACACTGAATCGTGGCCATAGTTCTCTATGCAGCCGCCGTAGCGGAAGCTAAAGAATGAATGACCCGATGGATAGTTTTGATTTTCGCTGGTTCCTTGGTTTTATTGATCAACTGTTTAATTTGAATTGTTTTGTTTTAACACTATCGGAAGTCAGTTGAAATTTGATTCATAACTATAAGTTATCTATGCAGCCGCCGTTTCGAAGGATCAATAATGAACATTCTGACGGATTAGGGCTTATCCTCATCGATGTCGTGTTTTGTTGTTTTTTCTCTTCGCTATTGAAAAGTTTTATGACTTTGATCGAGAGCCGTAGTTTGATTATTTTCCGCCGTTGCACCCCCTTAGTAGACTAAGCAACTGACGTATAGTTGTTTTGTCCACTGATGATTTGTTCTGATCTTTGCCGATGTTTTCGATTGTTGTGGGACCCTTAGTCTATGTGATTTCTGCCATTACGACTCTTTACTGAACTAATTGTCCGATGTTGTAGTCATTTTGATGTCTGATGCTGCAGTTTTTAATGTTTTATTTTGCCAAAGTTTTATTTTGTCGCGGAACCATTAGGCTGTATCGATCCCGCCGTTGCGGCTGCGCAGTACACTATCACTCTGACGTTTTAGTTGGTTCATCTGCCGATACCTTACCAATTAGTGGCTTCGTTATCTGATGCGTGATTACGGTGGCACTTAGTGTTCTTCCTCGCTGACATTGTGGAGACCAGAGTCTGTCTGTCGCCCGCTGTTGTGGCTCCTTGACGAACTAATCGCCCGATCTTTAGTTAATCTGCTTGCCGATGAAGTTTTTCCCGTTGATATTTTTTCACCAAATTCTATATATATGACGGGGTTATTATTTTATTGTTTACCCTTGTGAACTCGCACTTGCTGTCCCTGTCGAGTCGAACTATGCGTCTATGCTTAGCTGTCGGTTTTTCGTGCATTTGGCGTGCTGCCGTGGAAGTGTCGGATCGTCCTGTCAATTGCAGCTCGTTTTCCAGGTAGGCCAACCATGGTTTCTCCTTCCTCTCATTTTACTGGTTGTTTTGGGAACTAGGGTTCTTCCCCTGGTTGGGTTTTTCCCGTCGTTTGGTAGTTGGTCGTCTAAGCGTGAGTGTTTGATTACGGTGAAGTGTCAGTTGGTTTCATAGTTTTGCGGTAGGGGGGTTTTCTTTCTTGAGCTTGTTTGAGCCATTATGGAAACTCGACCCCAATCCGAGGGTTTAGGTAATTGGCGCAGATAGGCGTTACACTGTCTGCACCGGTTTTTGTGGGATTGCTTATGGCCATCTGGGAGGGGAGTTTTTAGTTTTCTTTCCATCGTGGGCATTTACCCTATTTTTCCTGGGACGGCGAAGGTTTTGATTTTCGATCGGATTGGGATTTTCGCGTAGGGCCTCACTCTTGAAGACTAGCCTTACTGATAGGGTGTTTCGTTTTGGCGAGGATTTGGAATGCATTTTCAATTTAAACAATGCATATTTCTATCGGGGTCATGTTTAGTTGCAGATGGACTTAGCAATTTACAGACTTAACTTGCAGAAGTTCTTTTTGCTTGTTATTCTCGATTTAGCATTAATATTCTGATAAGTTTATTTATTGAGAATATGGAAGAGGTAAAGGTTTTATGCAATTTTTTTCTTCATTCTTAGAACGCTGATTAAAAGCTCCAATAGCCTAAAAGCGTGTTTGGTCTATGACAGGGCAACTTCTTCAAAGGAGATATGTCTAAAAGGCAAAGGAAGAAGGCTCCTGTTGCTGAAGGAGATCCTGATATGGAAATCGTTACTAAGGTAGAATATATCTATGAACTAAGGTAGAATATATCTATGAAGACACTAGAGCTACCACCGAGGTAGAGCCTGATTACAAGTGGGGTGAGATATATCGGATGATTTCAAATCAGAATGTGCCCGATGCTAGATTTGAGGAATTGACCATATATGCCAACATAAAGAAGTCAGCTCTTATGAAGGTAGCCACAAGACCTGAGCTATTCCCATGCTCAGAGGTGATCAGTTGGATTCTGCCTAAAGCAGATGTGACCACAATAATCTTGGCAAATACTGCCAAACAGGGCTACGCTGCATACAGCCCCGCTTATGTCTCACTAGCGTATCACCTACCTCCTGCTCAAGTATACTTAACTGAAGGTTGGCTAAGGGAGATAAATTTGGACCTGGTTGAAATAGTGAAGAGGATGATGATACCTGGGAAGAAATTTCGAACCAGGCCATCAGGAGAGTATGATACAGCCACTCTCCGGACTCCTTACAGGTTTATAGCACTGATGCTAAATAGGGTGTTTGGGAGAGCTCATGGTAAAAGTTTCAAGTTGGGATGGATTCCCATTATTTTATATGTGGCCACCCAGGGGACTGTATTCAACTGGGAAAACATTGTGTCCAACAGCCTCTCAGCTTGCATATCTTCAGCTTTGGGAGGGGTGTCCCAGAAGAAGTCTGAGTTCTATATGAGCTCCATCCTAGTGGACTATATATTATGTACCCAGCCATTTCCAACCTTAATATGCAATTGGGACAGGGACAGAACCCCTGTGTACACTGCATACAAACTGTTGTGGGCACACAAATATTACAGCCACTATAAGGAGATATGTGAACATTTTATTATGCCTTTGTTCACTTTAATCTTCCTAAGAGAATGCAACTGTATGTTAGAGGAGGCATTCAAAATCATTGAGGAACATGGGAGTTATTATTTGAATGAAGAGGGGATGTACATTAGAATATATGGTTGCTCTAGGGCACCTTCTATACTACCCTAGTATGCCATTGATTATGTGGTGCATAACGAAGCAGTTAGGCAGGTGTATCTTGATGGTGTCAGAAGCTTTTTGTTTGAACATAAAAATGAATCCTACCCTGCTATCCCTTTTTGGATAGGGAATTATAAGTTCACAAATATTAAACGAGTTGCTGAATTTGTACAGGAATTGGAGCAGTTTCATTTTGGGGAGATGAGCTTCCACAGGAATGACTCCCAAAAGAAGGTTGTAGAGCATTGCACAGAAGCAAATGTCCATTTTGAAGATGAAAATTTATGGGACAAGGATGAAGAAGTCTTCAGGAATGCAAGGAACATGACTGCATTTAAGAGAAGATTTAAACATAAGATCACCAGTGTGGGCGGTAAGGGCAAAACCACATAGAAGAAAGCCGAAGAAGAAGAATCCAAAAAGAGAGAAGAGGATGCTAGGAGACTAGCATAGGAGGCATAAAGTTGGCTTAAGAATGAAGAAGAAGAAAGAAAGAAAGTTGCAGAAGAAGCAGCAAAGAAAGAAGAAGCAGCAAATAAGGAAAAAGAAGGAAGAAGAAGAAAAGAAAAAGAAGGAAGAAGAAGAAGAAAAGAAAAGGAAGGAAGAAGAAGAGATAAAGAAAAAACAAAAGGAAACTAAAGGTCTAAGACTGACAGGATCTAAAACAAACCAGCAAACTACTGATCCTATAGATACATAAGAAGCACAGGGTCATACCGATCAGGGGCAGGGATAAGATAACCCTGACTCTTAGGAGCCTGCTGCAACCTCTAGTAGCACCCAGGAACAGGTTGTGTTTTCTGGATTGAATCTGATACCTTTTATGCAAAAGGAAGGACAAGAGGTCCCTGACTTTAGCACCATCTTTTATGACAAAGAGAAGAAGAGGATTGTCAAGAGAACTGAGAGAAAAGTAGAAACATGAGTACAATCCGGTATGATGATTACTGATAAAAATTTGGTGCATGGGACTGATGCAAATCCATGATTGAAAGCCAGGGCTGGGGTAGCATTAACCCAAGTCATTGAGGACAATGTGGATAGACTTATGATAGACCTTGAGCAATCAAGGAAAAATGTTGCTCAATTAAAGGACACTCTCAGAAAAGAGAGGGATGAAGGTAACAAGTTAAAGAGGAAGTTTGAAGATATGCATAATGAAATGAGAACTTCAAAGGCAGAATTCCTAACTCTGCAAGCAAGCAAGCTAGCCTTGGAAGTCTCAACAGAGCAGGTGCCAGAAGGATGAACAGAAGATGCAACAGGTCAAAGATTTAGATGAGCAGATCCTGAAAAATGTAGTAGCTCATTCAACAGTTTGCATCCATTTACTTGAATATCAACTACGTTTGAGTCCAGCAAGAATTGAGGTGGTTAGGAATCAAGCTGCAAAATATGAAATAAACATTCGGTTTCTTGAACCTTCAGATTTTGAGAGCATAGCATTAGAGGCCCAAGCGTAGAAGAAGTTCATCAATGATCAAGCGGGGCCCTCTTCATGAAAATGCTTTATTAAATTTTGTTTTGAATGTAATATATCGTATAATGTATGAGCACTCACGAATGGACAAATTTTGGGAATGGAAACGTTGGGGAAGCCCAAGAGTCACTTTGGGGCAACCCAAAAGTTTTGCCTTTTTGTATAAGTATAGGAGAGTTAGTTGTAGAGAGGGACTTTTTCCCATTGAGATTTGTGAGAATATGTTGTAAGAAGAACTATTTCCTTTTGCAATAAGAATTACAAGTTTCCTATTGGAGAAAGCTTGGTGGAACTTTTCAAATGTTGTGCCATGGATGTGTTGAATGTGAACTATTTCATTTTCAGCTTTGTGTCCATTAACTGTGAGATCGTTCTAACTCTTTGAACCTATGTTCTTGTATGAATGCTCTCTAGGTTATTCTATGAAATTTCCACTGTGAGTAATGAATGTTGTTCATAAACAATTAGCTATCTGGTTGTTCATATATCTATAAATGTTCATGTATTTTGAAATAAGTAACAACTATCTGTGATTTTTCTTAATGCATGCGCAAAACACATTACTCGTTGATGAATGATAATCGTGCTCCCTAGGGATAGGTTAGATAGTTAGTTTTCGTTTCTTGCTGTGTGTGATTTAGATGCGAGAGAGTTAAGATGAGAGGTAAGAACCTGCGCATCACATTGTGACGCTCCTTGTATTCTCTATCAATTTGAATTCTTAGATAGGCACTTGCATCTCATACTTAAACATAAAACTAAAACATACACGGTGGACCGGGCCGCAACTAGTAAAACCTTTTTATTTGGTTACTTTGACCTACGATAGCCGGACCGTAAACCAGACAGATTCCCCATACCAAACAATAGTGGGTTAGTTGGGAACGTTTACTGGGGAGAATCCCTTGCTGTTGTTTCCTGCAATTTTCCAGGCCTCAACACCACCTAATGCATCTAGGTATCTGCACTAAAGAATCTACATAAAATAAAAGAGCGCAATTAATGTGTTTCCCATTAGTGGTGAGGTGCACTATGGTCATCACCAATAGTGATATGCATCTAACCTCCTCTACACCGAAATAAGAAATCCATACCTATCCACCACGTATCGAAAAAACAACAAGATCGGTGATGTCCTTACTGATATATCTCTAAGAGCAAGAAAGATGAATCTTTGTTGCAATACCGGCTAAGACATCGAGAAACTGGGGAAAATCCTCACTTCTCACTGGATAACCCAGTGATGAAGTAAATGTCCTCCTCAAACCAATACGAAATGATTGTCTACATTGATACCAATAACATATCAACTACATTAACAAATTGAGTTCCCCTTGGGGGATATGGCCTCTTGATAGAACCTCAGGAACATGACAACCCTCAAAAGGTCCCATGTCTGATCACTAATGTGGCGAGGGTACAAATCCCTCTCCCTCTTTCTCTGCTCCCACTCTCGTACAACATTGTATAGGTCAACCCATGCCTACAACTGCTACTGTTGGGCCTCTCACCATTGACGTCTACAAGTAACATATAACATCGAACAGTCTCATAAATAGACATAAAAAACACTAAATATTTCATTAAACGAGCTTGTTATTTATTAACATCAAATAACATTTTTTCTCATACTAAATGGATTTAACAAATAATGCGTCTAAATTATAGTAACACAACGACAATGGTGCTTTTGTAATACAAGCGCACCAATAATTGTGTGGTACAATAACATAAATGCATCGGATACATAAATAAAATAAATTTAAAGTTAGATCATATGGATATGCGATGCGTTCAAATGCTAGAAGCACCACAGACGATGCGCTACGTCTACGCTAGTGGAATAGGTGTTGAATTTTTTTATTGAAAACAAAAAAGGTGTGCTTTTACCACAAGAGGACCGATGCATGTGTTCTACTCAAGTGCACCGACAATATTTTATAAATCTTAAAAGCATTGCTTCCATCAATAGGAAGCACAAGTGTAATTTGGACACTGTTGGGAACATAATCCTTGGTATTAGAATTATTGTGCACTATTCTCGTGCAAGAAAGACCAAAAGTCTAGGTGAATAGGAAGAGGCACGTGGGAGTCCAAGAGACCTCATTGGGAAGTTGAACCCAAGATGCATTATCATGTATTAATTTGTACATTATTAATGAGAATTTGTGCTTAATGCTTATATTCTTATTGCATCTACCTATCTTCCCTAATGGGCACCTCATTCATCTAGTCAACCTTAATTCATGTTTGGCATTTAGCCCCACAAGAACACATGCACTCTCCAGACTATGCCTTTTTGACAATTCAATGATAATAAATTTGTACCCAAGAAGAGTATACATCCTTGTAACGACTAAGTTATCTCTCCATTCTAGTTACAAAATAATAGAGTCCTCATATCGTTTTGACAACAAACTTTGGCCATAATGACATCACTAATTTACTGAACTAATCATATACTTCTTAATCCTCATATAAAGTTTGAATGTAATAATCAACGGCTAAGTGTACATTAATTGTAATATTTTCATTAAGCAAAGGTACGCTATTTATAACATTTTTTTTTATATCTATGATAATAAAATCGAGAAATGTTTAAAAGAGGATGGCTACATTGAAATTAACATGGTTAGACTAATTGTCACCCTTCATCGACTACAGTATTGTTTTAATATTTAAATTTTTAATTCTCTTTGTGAATAAGAAACCTAACCTTCTCAATCATTTTACAATTTTTATAAACTTAACATTAAGATGGATAAAATCAAGATTAACATCATTAAAGCTAAGAGAAAAAATATAACATTATATTCTATGGTGGTAACACCCTACATAGGCATCAATTTAAATTGTTATTGAAAATCAAAGCACAATAGTGAAATAATTAATAAAAGGAACATGGATACTACACAGATTTTATAGATCCCAAATTTAAAGATCAAAACTATTTTTCCAATTTTAGAACAAAATTAATACTAGCAAAATTAAAACCAATGGGACCCATAACCTCCATAATGAAACTACCTAATAATCTAACCAGAAACAATAGGTTGGTATGATTGATTTTGTAAAATTTGTGATAAATAGGAGGCAAAGAAGGAACATAATTTCCTTTTCACATGACCCACATTTAATAATGTAATAATAAACCTTACTTAGATTTATAAATTTGTTTCTCTTTCTCCTTACCAAAAACACTATGAACTTGGTGTTTGCAATTTTTACTTCCCTATTTATCGTGTTATTGCAAATTTGTAATTGAAAGAGTATTGTGTGACTGTGTAGTTGTAATTGAAACTCACTTTTGTAAATTTGCACGTTTGTATTTTTTAATTTTTATTTTGCAAATTCGTAACTTATTTTGTAATTTTGCAATTTTGTAAATTATTTTGTATTTTGTAATCAATTTGTAAATGTAATTGCAAATTTGTAATTTAATTTGCAAGTTTTGATTGTAACTGTAATTCCAAATTGCGATTGTAAATTTGTAGTTGTAATTGTCCAATTTGTAATTTTTAACTTGTAAATCTAATTCGTAATTTCTTATTGTAATTTGTAGTTGTGAAATTGTAATAATGATTGTAATTTGTAATAATAGTTGAGATTGTAACTTGCAATTATAAGTGAGATTGTGCACAATCTGTAATTATAATTATAGCTAATATAAAAGATATTGACATAAATACATAAATAAATAAAATTACATCACACACATGAAGCATACTCATCGACACAAGCAAAAATACAACATACACATGAAGATAAATATCATAATCCTGTTAAACGTAAGCACACGACACATCGGTGTGTACTTGTTAACAAAGCACACAGGTTAACATAGTGTTTTTTTTTAATTTATTGCAGTGGTGTGTCTATAAATATCGCAAGCATCGCAATATGTGTTTACTAGCACCAATGTGTGTGTTATACTAAAGTGCACCGATAATATTTATAAATATTCAAAGTGATGCCCATCAATAGGAATCATTGTTGCGGTGTGGGCACGTCAGCACACCGTAAATGATGCTAAAACGTTTTTAGAGCTCACCGTAGGAGGAGCAACGCTTTTTGATATTTATAACTATTTTTTATCCACATCTCGGGCACTTGTTAAATGTAAGTGCACCAATGCATCGGTGCATACTTGTTAAAAAAGCACACTAGTTAATGTGGTGAATATATAACACTGCAAAATGAGACTCTATGTCATCACCAACATGGATGCGTTACAATATTATACCACACCGCTAATGGTGCACTATTGTTTTGAAACACATCGATTATCAGTGATGTGAAAAAATGATTTTAAAATTTTGGTGGTGCGTTATGAAATTTATAGTGCACTGTGCATGCAGAGCACTACACATTAAAATCACACCACTCACGGTGCACCTTGTAAATTTATAGGGTGCATTGTATGTCGCGGTGCGAGCTAAACAACTTGAATGCACTGCACAGGCTTTTTTTTATTCTTTATTAAAAAATGGAAAATGAAGCTCAATTTCAATTTTCTATCCACTAAAAATTTAAATTAGGAGGTAACAAATAGTTTACCTGGTCACTTGGGCGTTGGGGAGGCATGGTTGTGATGTATACCAAATTTCAAATTTTGCCAACCGTTTGAAAAAATCCAAAATCCACTTAACAAGCAACGAAATAGAGCAATTCCACCACATGGAGCACTGATGGTAGGGTGTCTGAACAGAGAAAGTATGGCATTGATGCTTAGGTGGCAAAAAACACTACAGATGGTAAAAATGGTTTTTTCATTTGGTATTTTTTTTATATTTTACCTTGTTCTGGTGTGCCCGAAAACATAATGCATCGGTATGGTGATTGAGAAACACCACACAAGAAATGAAAATAAAAAAAATAAAAAATTACCCTAATCCGGTGCCCTCCACTATGGATGTACTGGTGCGTTCCAGAATACTAACCACACCGGTGTCAAATATTAAATTACAAAAAAATATTTCTCCCTTCGCTTTTCTAATTCAGTGTGGTAATTTATGTTATGCACCGGTGTGATAGAAAAATCTAAATGCACCGCTGATTATTAGAAAGAAATTAAATATTTTTTGTCCCGCTTAATTTATTTTACCTTATACTAGTTCGTTTTTATCAAAACGCACCGGTGCGTTGAGGTTAGGTAAATGCATCGCCGGTGATTATAAAAATATTTAAAAGTTTTATATCCTGTTTTTTAGTTTACCCTATGTCAGTGCTGTCAAATTTGATGTGCACCGGTGCACCATAGTAAGTTAAACGCACAAACTGTAGAATTATACAAGATTTTTTTTGCTTGATGGTCTTTTTTACCACGGTGCCACATGATTTATTTCCGCATAGGTGTGTGCTAGACATTGGTGCACCGATGCATTTTGTGTGTATAAAAACACTGAAAAAAAATATTTGCTAAAACCTCTTCCAACGCACCTCCACTATAAACATATATTTGGGATCTTTTTAGAGGATCTTTCGTAAAAACCTCTGATAGAGGGTCTTTTCCTTGTAGTGGGAGGATATCTTATATCCAACTAGATATGACAACTTAAATACACAATAAAATTATTTATGTAGAGACACATTTTACATTATTATGATCAACAACATAACAAACCATAACCCACTCATATGATTCATAAGATAGCTAAGAAGTTAATAATTCCAACTAGGGTATTTTTAAGGGCAGAACTTCACGAATTGACTATTCTTTGGCCATTTAATATATATATATATAATTTCCAGTTAGCTTAAAAATTCTCCTATATTTACATAAGACATAATTGATTTGATAAAATTCGCCAAAAAATTACCATTCTTAATATTATATTATATATTTATATATTTAGATATTTAGATATATTTTCCTACATATCTATATGTATAACTTTTCAATCCAAATAGTCACCTAGAATACTGTACATAGGTATAATATTTGAAACCTTAAAAAATACCTTAATTCCAACACTCCTCATTAATGAGTACTTGTCTTGATTTCTATCAAGTTGATCATCATCATCATCTTTAATTGGTTAAATGTATCAAATTTTTGACCATGAATCAAACACGCTCTTGATCAACGTATTCTATATTTGGTCCAACTCGACATTTGCATCTCGTGCCTCATTGATGCAAACATCATCAAATTGTCAATGTCTTTTAAAGTAACAACCATCCACCAAAATACATATATACCTAACCATTGCAACCATTGATTTAGTAGGATGTCCTTAAATTGCATAGTTAATTCAACTTCTTGATGAAGTTCCCCAAAATGTACAAAAACCTTCAGGTTTCTAGGTCTACAACACCCCTTAAAGTTCATAGCCGAGACGATCCACTCACATAGCATTCAATCGACACACAACCCACTCTTCCAAGCGTTAACGAGTCCATCATAGAAGTTTTGTGCTATATTGAACAAGTTATCCAAATCATTAGGGACACATGGAAAGGGGTGTGCATGCCTACATATGTATTGCAAAGCTATGACCTTTACATATTACATACATAGATACATGCACACACGATTTGCATACTCAATCTCATGGAGGAGTCACGTACAAGATATTATAATATTTTCTAAAGACCCTCATAATAATTTTCCAAAGTACTAAGTCTAGGTAAGATACAAGCCCAATATTTAAGGACCAATACATAGGATCTCTACATACCATCTTATACCCGCAAAAAATACTAGGTGTGATTCACATTTTCACATGGTCATTGCTCTTATTAAACACAACACACAAACTTTAACGTGTTTTTTCATCACCAATTGATCTCCACTACTCTCTTAAGAACTAGCACTAACATCATTTGGACCAAACTCCAAAAACTCTCTACTACATCTAGAACATCGTCATTGTCGTCCCTGCCACAATCTTACCATTCCAACTCATAATTAAGTATACCATTAATACTTGTCTTATCCAATGATAACAATTCAATTTCACTGCATCTTTGGCTACCACAATAACCAACCAATGGTAATGAACATGAAGTTTATCTTTGAATTTTTAGTAATAATGTAGTTATTAAGAACAATCGTTAACATGCTTCAACACTCTATTTCACATTTTTTGAATTTTGTGAAGGGAATGATATTGAGGGAAGATAATGTCATGCTAAGAAGATAAAAGTTATGAAGAATGTGAATGATGATGAATTGGTCCTCAATTCATCTAGAGTGGTGATGGAAGTTAATGAAATGGGGGATTTTTTAATAAAACTATGATGGATATAGTGGAAAGAACTTTACATTGTTTTCACCAATTGAAGCCCACTACTCTCATAAGAACTATCACCCACATCCTTTGGACCAAACTCCAAAAACTATCTACTACATCTAGAACGTCATCATTGTCCTCCCTGTTACAATCTTACCATTCTAACTCATAAATAAGTCTATCATCAACACTTGTATTCTCTGACGATAAAAATGGAACTTCAGTGCATCTTTAGCTACCAGGATAACCAGCCAATGGTTATTAACCCAAAATAATTGATTTCAAAGTTTCCATGCTCTTCCATTCACTTTAAGGACTAATATTTTGAATAACATAATTACTAGGACCCAACCATACTTTTATGTTGAACATTGGTACCACACAATTTGGCTAGGACATGTTTTACTCCATGCTTAACATCAATCTGATAATATAGATTGAACTATTGTCCATCCAATGGACATATTTCCATCTATCGGGACACCTAGGTACCCAACCATGGCGCTTGTCAATTATCTAGTAAAATAGTCTAGATATATAATGCATGCATGTCAATCATACACTCTATGTGCCTACCAATCCAAGGACTTATAACACGTCATCTGTTAAATAATTTCTCATCAAGGAACAACTAGAGGATACAACACATGTATCTATTTTGACTCTATTCCCCTTTTAGCTACATCACACCTCTCTAGGGAGACTTGCGAATCATTTTTACATTACAAGCAATGCCACATAGGGCTACGATAATCGATGAGAGATAATGACACATCTAACCAAATCCATATACCTTATTGATCCTTTGTAGTGGTTCACATACTTATGAGTCTTCATCCATGTCATTGGCATTTGCATCTTGAACATCCCTGTTGAATCTTTTTCTTGGAGCTTCCATACTTCATCTAGCAATTGTTGGAGTAGTTAATCTTAATGAGCATTGCACTCATATATTGAGTTGGATCACGGGGACTTCACTTAGTGAACATCTCACATAGCACGTGCGATCGTGGGATATTAAAGAATACCCTTAATTTCTAGAGATATTGACCCAAACTCTTTTTGTTGAAACCCCCTCCCAATACTTAAAACCTCCTCTCCACCCCTTTTTATACCTCAATCCTTATAAACCACCCTACCCACCCCCACCTTAAACCCCTTATCCCCCCAATACCTGCAATATATTGGTTTAATTTTTAATAATTTTAAAACCCACAATATGAACTAACGTGATAGGATATTGGTCAACAAGTGAAGCCCCCGTGAGTTGGATAGGCTCAACATGTTTCATGATTTTTAACTCCAAGGCATTTCCATAGCTTCCATCATAAATATACACCAACCCTAACAAGCATTAATAGATCCAATGATCTAATCATGATTTGATCATTGGATAAGGCTCTCTTGCAATCACTACTTTCCTATCAAGTTGATTATACCCAATTATTGACCACACTGCTAAGTAGATTGATCAATGTCCTTCTTGAAGTCAACCTTCCTGGAGAGGCAACTTCTAAAAGTCGTTAAGAAAACAACATCTACCTGGTGACCACAACTACACAAACTTCCAAGTGATTTTAGTAACATAGGCTACAAGCCACAACTTTATTTGGGTCATATCTACATAGATCGAGCAACTCCTCAACTCCTCATTTACCAAGTATATAACATGTGCAATAAATTCAATGCATGCTAGTTTACTCTTCCAAACTCGGAACTTGACTAGAGCGAGACTCAAATGAGTAGTATGAACAATAATAGTGTATAATCATAATTAGGATGACATCTTATTAAAGTTTGCAAGAATGAACATATATATATGAGCAAGCAATTGCGATCCACGACTTTCCTAATGATTATATTACCCATCATAATGATCTCTTCACCAATTTTGCACAATTGATACTTTCGTTAGTTGGTCAATGACCACATGGACTTCTAAGAATTGTCATTTTCTCCATGATTACAAGTCCTCCAAGCACCACACTTGCACATCTAGATGAGTGTCATGTGTTGGCTGACTTTCCCATAGAAAGATCAATGAGAAAATGGACATGCCATTTGTAACTACAACAAATAACATTTTCTCTATCAACTCTACAACATATTTGACCTCAAATGAGTCACAAACAATAAGCAAATCCATCACATATCATGCGGTTCACCTCATCATGGGTATGCACAAGATTTAACATGTCGCTTGTACATTGACTCCCACAAACAATGAATGCTACCCACGTGCAAAGATTTAGCCTCCAGCACAACTATACTTTTGCACGCTTCCTTTCTTTCGATCATTGGCCAAATAAAACAAGACACCACATCATAAAACAATATTAGTTCCTATGAGTAGTAGATCCATGATCCACATATCACAACCTTGTTAATAAATGGGAGAGTAGACACGGTTTCCACACACCAAAACTGTGTTGAGTGATCTATTCAATAATGTAACGAGATACATAAACACTTGGAAGATTGTCTCAACTAAATACTAACAATTTGTTGAAATAACATCTCAGCCACACACTAACTTAGGAGCTAAAGTTGTTGGAGAGAATCTCTCATGTCCAACTAGATCTAACACCATCCTAAAATACATAAGAAAATTAATCCGCAATTAGTCACAAAAAAACACAATTTACATTACAATAGACCCACAAAATAACAAACCTAATTTCATGATCATAAGTATCACACATTAATCTTTAATCAAATATAAGTTAATAATTCGAAAACATTAAAAATAAGAATAAATAATAAAATTAATTAAATTTTTTTGCGCCGAGAGGCGCATTCTACAGCCCGGTATGAGGTAGAAGTATAATTATGTGCTCAACGTGGAGATGACACGTGCCACTTAAAAAGTTTGGCTTATATATCTATATATACAAGTCGGCTTAATAATTAATAATCTTAGGTAT
>LPNX010654880.1:388057-400576 GCA_001517045.1 Pseudotsuga menziesii
TTCCAGGGTTTGTTGAGGGCAGTAGACTAGATCCACGTAGATGTGACTTTGAAATTGCATTTGCTTTCGTCATGTCCTGTACAGACAATGCCTCGCCGCTTTATACCATCGAAGCAGAGATTCTTCGATCGAAGCAGAGATTCTTTCGATCGAAGCAGAGGATTCTCTATATTTTAATGCCTCCGAGGCACACCTGCATCCAATCCATCGGTATGGAATCTTTGTGGCATTGGCATGAAGGGCTCTCTGAACATCGGGTACGGGTCGTAACCTGATATCTGTCTCAGTAACTGCAAAATAAAAAAGAAACAGCAAGTTATACAGAGTGATGAAGGTATTAATTGCTTATACGTCCCGATTCGAGTACATATTTAAAGAGTTACTGAAATCCAAACTGAGTAGATACCGACCGATTTCTTGAATCTTACAAACATCTTCTTTCCACCGGACTTATTGCAAGGACGAGTGTAAATACTATATTGATCTATGTCCCCAAACTCATGATCCATTGCATAGGAGAGATAATGATCACAGACAACTGAATTATCTTACTTACTAAAATTGCAATGCCTTAGAATATTAAGTGTAATTCCGTGCTCAACGTGGAGGTGACAGGTGGCACAATGTCGGCTCATGATAAATGTATTTTTGAAGTTCCCACAATGTCGGCTTAAAGATTAAACTAGGCTTAATATCTATACACACTTCAAAACAATACCTAGCAATACGCAGGGCTTTACATAATTACATGGACAATACCAATACGCCTGGAGATCCTATGAGAGCAGAATCATATATCACATAAAGGATGAGAAAAAAATCTTATAACACAGATAGGATTAAACGCCACAGTACCTTCGGGTTCGCTTGCGGGGATTGAAGCTGATTTTCATCGATTCAGTGATAACTTAAATTTTAGGGTTCTAATGGGCTTATTTTGATTAATGCATTTACATGAGGCAGCATAAGCGATTTCGTGAAGATATATCGAGTTTAATATTGTGGAGAGCAGCACATTTTTATGTTAGTTATTCACTCGAATGTGGCATTGCAAGGATTGATTCTTATGGTTATACGAGCATGAGTTTTTTTTCCTGCAATTTAACGTGATTAGAATATGCAAGGGAGGTACCCATTAAAGATTCGCTGCATCCAGATATACAGGACGGTCGAGTGGCTTTGTTTGCGACTGTTAAAGGTAGATTGTGATGCATACAACCTTTATTAAAACAGAGCTTGCTACCTTTGAAATCTGCATACTCTGTTTTCCTGAATATTACAAGTATTTAGGTAGCGTTCTTACCCGACACTTCAACTTTCACAATGCTATCCTATCCTATCCAATGCTTTTAGAATCCGATCCCAATTCATTCATTGTGTAATTTTGTGTTTAATATACAATTGACATGTGTCCTAAAAAAGGTCAGCTCACTACAGAAGTTATATTTGAGGAAGCCATTTCTGCACTGCGACGGCTAGCTGTTGAACCTGAGGAAATTCCTTCGATCGATATACTCGATATCTTATTTGATCGAGTAAATAGGGGTAAATAGGATAAGGGTAGTTTTATACCTCACTAGGCCTTATCAGGCATTCTCTTATATATAAAAAGTGGTCAAGTAAATATTAGAATACGTATATCAATCTTTTCTCTGCTATAAACACGTCACTGGACCAGGATTCTATTTTATAACGATGACGAGAAGGTTGGGCTATAGGGACATGCAAGTTGGGCATCATGGGTTCTTACTCTCTTACACCAACAATACCAATTTCTTACTGGACGACATTGTTATAGCGAACATTTTCTCCTGCTTGAGGCCCCCATTACTATTTTGTTGGTTAGATTATTCTCATTCATGAGTGGATCAAATGATAATGAAAGGTACTCACATACAAACCAAGAATTGTGAAAGTCATCTTCCAGCGCATTTCCACCTGGCAATCAAACTCGACAAATGGAGTTACAACAAACTACTTTACACAAGCAGAAACCCAGTACAAAAATACAAATTGAATACCTGCACCCTTGTATATGTAACTTCACATATTTTCCTAGAATTGATGGTCTCCCTTCATTTTTTATGGAAATATTGATATAGCTTCAGTGTAGCTTTAACCAATGTCAAATTAACAAAGGCATGGCCAAGATTTCACGGATTCCTGAAAAATAAATGACCTCGAGTGCTTTAATTATGTTATAGATACACTACGCCAGAGTTCCTATCAATAAAAGGAAAATGCAAGTCACTTATGGAAATCCATTGGCATGTACACAAAATCATAAGTAGAGACTAGCCAGCATGTACACAAAATCATAAGTAGACACCATCCATTCTAGGTTATTCCTGGGATCATTGCAGCTCACACAGTGTTGATCCAGCACACCCAAAAGCATTTGCTGACTACAAAAAAAAATATAATGAAAGCAATGCTCTCCATGCAAAGGGCATATAAACACCGACTATCCCTCATCAATATTCATGTGAATGAGTACATGAAGTTGTCTGAACGGATTGGATTTCATGTCTTTATCAAGTTCACCATATCCTAATTCATAGAATAGATAGAGTGCATTATGAGAATTTCAATGGTTAAATTAATCTTAACCATTGGATTAAGCTGAATAGGTCCATACGAGAATTTCAATTCTCTCTCAAGAGAGTGAAAGAGTAAAGTTGGACCTAGGCTGAAAAATCTACCTCAAAAGTCAGATTTCATGAGCCGACTCTAGATTGCCACTTCGTTTTGACCAATGTCAAACAACATATCGTCGTCATCCCCACCACCATCACCCACAACTGCAACCAGCTTAGATCCAACTTTACTCGGCTCTATCATGCGCCGAGAGGGATCAAATATTTCGAGGTGCAAACCCTGCTTCAACAATTGCACTCCAGAAAAGGGTTTGCACCTCGAAATATTTGATCCCTCTCGGCGCATGATAGAGCCGGGTAAAGCTGGATCTAAGCTGGTTTTAACAAATCTTCATAAAAAAACCATAATAATAAAAACCCATAATAAAAAACTATGTAATTATTTGTTAATTTGTTTTTAACAACCACAAACATTATTCTAAACACCCTTCAACATTCAAGAATTTATTCAAATACATACATTTTACATTTAAAAAGAACAATTTCATGTTTAAATTAAATTAGAATATTAATTTAAGAATTATATCAATGACAGACCATTTACACAATATCAAATGGTGACCATTCACACAGTATCAAATGCCAAAATGGTCACGCTCATACCACCAACCTATTATTTATGTCAATATTCATCATCCCAATTACTTATTTAAATGCCTCCATGTTCTAAAATATTAGAAACTTTATTTATTCAAATCCTAATTAGTGAAAACATGGAAGGAAGGAAATATTTTAACGTCTGCGAGGCTAAGAATAGCCTATGGGACAGACCAACTCGCACGCTGTTTTCTGCAATTCAATCCTTTGTCTGTTTAATTTGATGATGAGTGCCCCCAATTTTTCCATAGTCCCCTCGTTAAATAAATCATCCCAAGATTTATCAGCCAAGACATTTGCGTACTTGTCCCTATTGTCCTTAAAGGCTTCACACTCTAAAATGAAGTGTTTTTCTGTCTCCACCTTACCAGCGGTGCAAAAAACACTCTTTCTGCCCAAGCTCCTTTTGGCCTTTTCCAGCACCCAGTCTCACAACGGTGTTGATGGGAATTAGTTCTTAATTGAGCAATGAGAATTTTGGCTTTCCAAGGTATATTGGCCCCTATGTACACCTTTTGATGCTGATTGTAGGTAGGGTTAAACTCTTCATTATAATACTTTCTCTTTCTCCCTAGCTCTTTATCCCAAGTTCACTTGTGGAACTTATTGATAACAAAAGCCTTTATTTCTTTACTATTCGTAGGACATGTGCTCAAGCACATATCCCACTTTCTAAGCCATTTAATATTTTGTTGCATCCAAGTTTTCTTTCTTTTGCACAATATGTCATTGAAGACAACCCTAGGCCATCTACCGTCTTCCATTTCCTCAACTCTTTTTAGATATCTTATGAGTCTCACCATAGCATTTGCTTCAATAGAAGCCACCCCCATTTCACTTAGCATGATTTTGTATGGCACTGGAGTCTTAATTTTGAACTTGCTTGTGATTATGTGTTTTTGAATATTTTCTATTTGCTTCCACTGTAAGTCAGAGGTACTGCTGGCTCAAACTTCACAACCATAGAGAACAACCGGGATCACTAAGAGCCCAAAAAGGGTTTGCATAGTTTTCCAGTACCATAACTCTGCCTTTCTGCACCTATTTTGGAAAGCATAAAATGCTTTCCAACCTCCCAGAGTTATTTTTTTCCTGTAGCCTTCCCAACTCAAACTTTTGTTGAAGTCAATTCTGAGGAACTTGTAATCTTCCACTACTTCAAGGGTATTGTCTTCAAAGTAGAACTTATGTTGTTTATGTTTTCTTTTGCTAGAAAAAACTACCACTTTTGTCTTGCTAGTATTTACTTGCATCCCAACTATTCTACAAAAGTGCTCAAGGGAAATCAAGTGCTCTTGCAAGCCAAGAGCAGACTTAGCAATCAAAATAAGGTCATCTGCAAACAAAAGAAGCCATATCACATACTCGCCCAAGAGGACGCCATCCCCGCCCTCTAGGTTTAACCACTCTTTAAGTTTATCAATATATAAGCCAAAAAGGGTAGGGGATAATGGACACCCTTGCTTGACCCCAATATCGCTTCTGAAACTTTCGAAGATACCATTTGATATTCTGATTTTGACTTTGACCTCCTCATATAGTTTGTAAACAGCTGCTCTAACATATATAGAAACCCCAAGTTCCTCCATTCTATACCATAATATTTTTTATAGACAAAATTGCCTAAAAGGGCTCATTGTAAACCGAAACACCACCAATTGGTTTAAATCACATTAAAAGAGAACGTTGTAAACAGTATCAAGTATATATTTTATTATAGACCCTTCATATCAAACACTATCAGATATTTATCTATTTTATATTCATTGTAAACCGAAACACCGCCAATTGGTTTAAATCACATTAAAAGAGAACGTTGTAAACAGTATCAAGTATATATTTTATTATAGACCCTTGATATCAAACACTATCAGATATTTATCTATTTTTTATTTATTAGCCTGGTCCAAGTCTTGGTGGAAGTGGACCGTGGTCACTGGTGACCGGTGAGTAGATGTCTTTTCCACGTGCTAGGTTGGGCTCACAATTAAATCAGATTGTGTGGATTACAAATTCTAGTGGAGAGCAGTAATGGCCCGTTTCCACGTGTCAAGCATACAACACCTGGTGCAACCGCTGATGGAAGAAGGGGTAAGAAGCAAGCAGGAGGTATTGGTTTGGAGATTTTAACTGCATTGGATATAACAGTAAGGAAAGGGCCGGGAACAAATTTAACCACAACTCGTCCCCATCATCAGCCAAGTTTTCAAGCCCTGAATTGCCTAGCCACCTGTCACGAGTTTGAAACGATGAGCGTACAGAAAACTGAAGGTGAGAAGTGCAGGAAGAGGAGTAGAAGTTGAAGTTGAGATGGTGGGAATTATGGCGGTCGGGCCGACGATGATTCCTTCCGGCGGCGGCGGCGGCGCGGTTGCAGTGGCTGTGACGTCAGGGGAGGAAGAAGGAGGATTGAAGAAGATACGAAAGCCTTACACCATCACCAAGTCCAGAGAAAGCTGGACTGAGCAGGAGCACGACAAGTTCCTCGAAGCTTTGCAGCTGTATGTTAGACTTCTCGTCCTACACTTCATTTATTTATCAACCAGTCATTTATTTATTCACAATCACTCAGGTAAGGCTTTCACGTTCCCCTTACCCTTCCCTTGGTCCTCCATTTGTTTCTAATCACGTTTATATGTAAATGTTCCCTGCGAAATGAAAACCTGACCTGGCTAGTGCTCTTCCAATGAATTTCCCTTGGAGGAGGCTTTAGGGACAAGAGATACAGATCAACTCCCAAAATTGCTCAAGACGTACTTCCTCCCTCAGCTTACCCAAAATTGGCTGTTCGAAGTCTTACCTATTTCCCTTTCAATGAACGGTCAACTTTTTATTATTAATGTTATGCAAACCAACTTGTAATAGAATAATATTACATAATTCAAATACTTCCAGAATTTACATTCTGTTTTTCTATGGCAATGTTAATTCTTTGTATTCTGCAACTATATTCAAACTATTCTCTTCCAACACTAAATTTTGTGCAAAATTACTTGGTTTAATTTGGGGTGGAGCGGCAAGCATGCTTTTCCTAGATTGTAGGAGGATTTAACAAGTGTTCTGTCCAGGTTGATTTTATGGTCGTCATTCCAAATTTGAATAAACAATTATATAAAAAAAGATATTATGGATAACTGGTACCTGATGCATGAATAACTGATAGCTGATGCATGGATAATGGTAGTGGCAGACAACCTGCTAGTTTAACTAGAAGAAGGCGGATGATAACAGGTAGCTGAGGCATAGACAGTGGGTGATTACAACTACATAGAGAATAAGTAACAGATAACTTGTTCATGGCACTTAAATTGTGGCTTATCGGTGTTCACTGGCCGCAAGTTAAATGGCTATGCTAGTATATAGGAATTGTTTTGGAACGAAAATGCTTTGAAGAATGTAGTAAAGGTGGAGCGTCAAATAGTAATATGATGTAGAAAGTTGAAACTCATTTCAAGGTCAATTGGTAGATTATAATTCTTTTCCATGAAGCAAGTAAATGAAACCATTTCAAGCATAACTTTGGTGCCATAGATGGTATGCAATTTAGAACGTTAAGAGTGGATTATCATAAAGGATAGAATTGGTATATGTTCATATCCCTGTTTTCAACCATCTAAGCTGCTGGGCATTGCAGATTCTTGAAAAGATTCCAGACTGTTAAAAGAAAATTGTGGTGTTAATTTGGTCGCAATTAATAGCGGCATCATTTAAATTCTTAAAATATGGCATTTTGTTTTTCACCATTGGAACGCAACCATTCAATTAAAGATGTAGACAACCAATTGTGACATCATTTGTAGTTGATTCTAACAATAATGATGGGAGAGAGCGATTTAATTTTAAAAAAAAATTATACTATTATTTTATAAATCAATGTACATTTACATCAAGATTACCGCGTAAAGTAGCCAAATAAAAGTCATGCAAGATCCCCTTGCCACATAAGCAAGTAGATCAAGCATGTCCACTTTGGCTCCAACTTGAAGAGTATCTATATCTTTCCTAAATTTATTTTCTAGGCGGAATTTGGGTAGCTAAATCTGATCTAAAAGTAAAAACTTCTCTCAAGTTGAATGCAGTTTTCACCTCATGAAATGTTGCTTGACAATGTCATTTTAATAAGAAAAGGACTGTCGTCAATCTGAAATTTCAAAATATCCCACATACTCTTGTTTGCATGCTATATCATCCATTTGTCTCCAAACATGGCTCCTTTCATATTGGACGTGTGTTGTACTCTTTGTGGGTTCCCAAAGCAAGGGGGGTCCAGGGGGATTGATTAGACCTTTCGGCTAGGGGGGCATGGGAGGCCGTTGGCCCCCAAATTTTTTTTTTGGGTCCATTTTTGGTGTGTTTTGAGCTGTTTTTGGCCCATGGTTTTGTGACCCGTTGTAAACTAAGTCTGGTTAAGGAATTGGGGTTATAATCTAATCCGGGTTAATATATTAGGGTTTTGGATATGCTATTGTATTGTAAGCATAGAATATAATACAACGAGATAGAGACTCGTGGAGAAAGTCTTGGAATGTTGGTTTTCTGGCTTTTGGGTTTCAGGGTAAATTTGTGTGTAATGTGTGAGCCATTCTTGGTTCTTGGGTTTTATATTCTGTTTGGTTTTTCTTTTCTTACACAAGTTTTTCAGATGAAGGAGGTGATGTTTACTTGACGTCTATAGGCACACATGCAGATCATTATGTATGGTTGATTGACCCAAGTGCTTCATTTCATATGACTCCTCAGATGGAGTGGTTTTGTGAATATGAGAATTTCAATGGAGGTGATGTTTTCCTGGGAGATGACTTGACCACCAAAATCATAGAACGTGGAAGGGTCAAGCTATTGCTCAAAGGTAGAAGGATTAAAACTCTTCATGGGGTTTTGCACATTCTAGATCTGGCCATAAACCTAATATCTGTAAGTAAGATGGGTGATGCATGTGTGCATACTGTATTTGAAAAAGACACCATGCAAGATGCTTTGAGGAGAAATGGGGGGAGTTTGGATTTGAAGTCTATACAAGATGTTGGGAAGCACTTTTAATGATGGCTGTAATAGTTTTGTTGTTCTTAAGGATAGCAATGAAGAAGATAGGACCCTTATTGTCCCTATAGAGAAGACAATGCTATGGTGTCAGAGACTGGGACATATTGGAGAGAAGGGCATTTGAGCATTACATGGTAAAAGTATGTCTGATTTCTCATTAGATTTCGATTTTTGTGAACATTGCATATATGGTAAACAAAATCGGGTAAGATTCCCATTTGGTGCTACAAAAGCAAAAGGAATCTTGGAGTTAATACACAGTGATATGTTTGGACTTGTTCCTATTCCATCACTAGGTAAATATGTGTATTATCTTTTATTCATTAATGATTTCTTGAGGAACACTTGGGTTTATTTCTCAATAAGAAATTTGGGGTTTTCGGTAAATTTAAAGAGTTTTAAAGCTCTTGTGGAAAACTAGGCAGAGAATAAAATAAAGGTGTCGAGGAAAAATACCGATAGAGAGTTCTATGAAAATAAGTTCAAGGAATTTTGTAAGAAGTGTGGAATAGTAAGGCAAAATACTACTCCTTGCACACCTCAAAAGAGTGGGTTTGCAGAAAGGATGAATAGGACAATGATGGAGAATGCAAAGAATATGCTTAGTGGTGCAAGGATATCACAAGGATTCTAGGTAGAGGCTGTGTATACTGCATGTTTCATGGTGAATAGATCACCTACATTAACACTGGTGATAGAACTCTCCATGAGGCATGTTATCACAAATCTTGTAGTTGCCCCTTAAGATTATCCTATAAAGGATGGTAGATAGATAAGATAAGATAGTTTTATTTATGTCCACTAATGACCACAAAGTAGGTCAACGGGACTGTCGGTTACAATGATGCTCGTGCATGCGGGAAGACCAAACGATCTTCCTTAAAAGGAAAGGAAACCAAAGTTGTGACCTACGGAAGCTTAAGGCCTTTGAAAGAACTTAGATGTCACACCGGCCAAAGCTACCAGCGCTTTAGACCAAGTGAATGTCTAAGCCTAGGGGGCGTCCCTATAACCAAGATAATCCTATAAATGAGGAATTAAAGTTGATAATCCAAGGTATCTTGATTGGATCTCTTAGTCTAATGGTTAATTAGAGATTTGGACAATTACTAAGAGAAATTTGTGCCTATGTGAAAAGCCCTAATTTCCCCTAGGATTTTATGTATGAAAATCAGATCTAGTGGTAGAATGGTGAATTTGAATAAAATCAGGGACAATGTTTGATTTCTAGATGAGGGATATGACAATTCAAGGTGATTCTAGCAATACCCAGTTTGTAGTTCGAAAGGATTGCCACTTTACTCAAGGAGGGCGCCCCTACCTAAGCTAGACCAGTGCTTTGAGTGGGCACATGGAGTCCGATGGTCATGAAAATTTAGACTTAGGGGTTTTATGATATTCCTAAAGTGAGTTTTAAGTATTATTACCAGCCACAAATCAAAACTTACAGATCTAAATTTTGAGGGTTTTAAGATTAGGGGTTTAATTTTAAGTATTTCATCGGGTGGATTGGAAATTAAAACTATAGGAAACTTAAAGAAAAACATACTTGTGACTTGGAAAATGCCAAGATGTGATGCTCTTACAAAATAATACCCACTCGATGAAGATCCAAGCTTTAGCCAAATCGCTCCAAGTGACCAATGCGCCCCACTACTGCACAACAAACAACCGAAATTAATTTGTTGAACAAGAAAGAAATATGATTGTGACAAAGTAAAAGAGCATATCAATTGACGAAATGCACAATAGACAACTCCCTTTCAAAACCACGAAGAAGAAAAAGAAGCCACGTCTTCAACCATGTGCCCTCTCTCCAAATCGCTACCTTGTCACAAAAGATCACAACGAATGTATGCCTAAAATATTCATCGATAAATTCCTCAAGAGTTCACAGTGTAAGATAGTGCAATCACAAATCAAGAACATTCCACACAAGAGAACCAATAACTTTTTGCCGAAAGATTTTCTCTATTCCAAAAGCCAAGAGCCAAATTTCGTGATGGGATACAATAAGGGGATCACATCTCTTAAATAGATCTAGAGTGTGTCCACATTCTAACTAAATCGATCCGACGATTGGGATTAAATCATCAACAACGATGGAGATTACATCTTTATCTTTTTACATGGATCAACATAGGAGGGGCGCACTTTTTCCCAATGACGTCTTATTAAGATGTAATATATCATAAAAATAAGATATAACCATGGGTACATAAAAGGGGTCACCCAGGGGCATAAATCACCCTAGGTACCATCTCAACAACATATCATAAGATACACCGTGTAAATACATCATGTGCCAAGGTGAGGGGCACCCCATGAGGGACGTCCTCCATAGAGAAACAAATAAAATAGTGTGGGCCCCACTGTTGAGTGAAAATGGTGCAAAATGATTCGAAGAGCCATCACATATCATCATAAATCACTCCCAAGTCATTTCCTTGACCATCCTAGCCAAATCGATTTCCTCAAGCAATTTCATAGTCCATTTTTATGTTGGTACGTCCTACAAAAATAATAAAATGCTCATAACTCTCTGCCGATTGCATCCTATGACAAAATGACTGCAAAAATGGATCCAAAGACATAGTAGAGTGGTATTGGTGACTACTCATACCCTTTGATCCTCTACAACGCCTAGGGAGCGCCGTCATCAACATCATCTCATCAATAAAATATGACCAGAAATAAAAATAGGGATAATAATCACTGATACTCCACACTGTGGCCAAATTCTGAAAAATGAGACTGCAGCATGTCTGGAACAAATATAATCAATGTTGATATTGTAGTCACTGCCTTGGGAACCGTGTTTGGCTTGGTCAACTGGGTTGACCTGGTCAAAATACCCAAAATGAAGGTTGAGCAATATCCTGGATGATTGTGAGTACATCATGAATGAATGAAGCTCACTTGATTATGTTAGTAGCCAAACTTAAAACATTAATAACATGACAGTGGTACATGTTCATAAATAAACATCAGACTTAAATCAAAGTAACCAGAAAACCCTTTATAAAGCCCTCTAAGTATGCTCGCTTACAGCCTTAGACAATTAGCTGATGATGGGTGAGGTGATGAAACAAAGGCTCAAGACAAAGGGAGAGACTTGTTGACTTTTTGAAACAATAAAATTGTTTCTTAAAGGAATAACCAGCATAAATACGCCAAGAAATCCATGAATGGAAAATAATAATAAAATTGATAAATGTTTGATTGAAAATAATAGATGTTTTACAATTACATTGCCGCGGGTTTTATAAGTCATTTTGCGCATTTTCAATATAAGTTATGTCTTTTGATTTTTCATAATTATTTATTTGTTTATTTCTAATTTTACTAATTACTAATTATTAATATTAATAATTAATGTTGATTTATATATAATATTTTTATATAACATTGCCTTCCCCTTAGAGAAGCTTTGTCCTCAAAGCTTAGAGAAGACAAGGCTTACGTCTGATTTTTTTCTTGAACCATCATCTCTAGATTCATTCTTTTAATATTTGCGACACTTGATGAAATGAGACGATATGAGTTACGAATTCCAAAGAAGAAATGTCGCATCATCGCTGATGTGGTCCATCCGAGATCTATCTTCATCGGGGCTATTTGATGGCTTTGTGGTGTGGTCCTTCTTGTTTGTTGCTTAGTATGTTGATTTGATGTTCTTGCTTGTCTGACAACATAACTCTTCTCTGTATGTTCATTTTGACCCTGTCGTTGGTCAAAATGACATTTATAATTGGGGTGTTGATAAGGAGTTTTTGTTGTTTGTTTTTCTGTTGGATTGACTTCCTTTTGAACTGTGACGAAGACTGAATTTGTGTTTATTTCTTCTTCCTCAACTTGAATTTGTTTTTCGAAAACTCTAGATGCTTCCTTCTGGACACAACCTAGGAAACTCAGAGCCGAGACACAAATAAACAGGGAAGCTTATCCAACAAAGAGGCTATAGTGGGGAAAGGTCCTCCATGCCACAAGTCAAGTAGTAGGTTGGGATATAACATAACTGGAAGGTAATGGATGGGTGGTCTTAGCACTCCAGGAAACTACCTAGGGTTATAAGCTAAATATGCCTGGTAACTTAAGAATTCAATGTTTTTTTGTGTTTTTCTAAGGGGTGGATCAATGGGATGACTCAATCCGAGTATAGCATTCAGACATTCAGCATGGTAAACAAATAAAACAGTGCTCTCAAGAGTTGATTAATCAG
>LPNX010654880.1:410219-423792 GCA_001517045.1 Pseudotsuga menziesii
TTTCTTTCTCCAAATGATTTCTTTATGGGCTGGTAGGAGATATGACCTGAATTCAATATCTGAGGCTTTAGTGGTTTTAAACCAACACTGCCCTGTCCTGGGGAGACTTGTACATTCGGATATAGCTGCCTCATCCACATGAAACTCTTCTCTGCCAAACTTCACTGTTCTCCCATTGTATCTCTGAGCAAATGCTTCAGCAAGTGGCTGGTTGAAGCTAGTGAGTCTCTCACAGTAGTCAAAAACGTTTGCAGACTTGAAAAACTCGGCCACTTGTGGATGGGACTCGAGATACCAGACCCCGTCTAGCTCTGTCCTGAGTGGCAGATTTGTTTTTGCCATGAGCTGAGCATTTGTTTTTTGTAGCAGATAATAGAGAGACACCGTGATGGAATCTCGTCCTGATGAGAATACCCCTGGATCGATGCTCTACTTTGATGAAAAACACCTAAATGGAACAGGAACTTCAACTGCGTGATAACCTGACAAAACCAGGGACTTTGGGTCTGCTCACAACGTTTGAGAAATAAGATGCCCATTCGAATGAGCCCAGCAAGTGATCACTTATGATATCGTCCAGCTCGTGTGAAATTATGAAGCGATCAGCTTGCGAATAACTCTCAGATGGAAGTATGCATCATGAGCTTCTGTGTAACCCTGTGCAGTCAGAGATGAAATGATGTGGGTGCTTCACGACTTGCTTTCGGCAGCTTCTCAAACACTAAACCTTATGATGGTCATATGAGATGCGTTCCAATCTTCTTTTCGGCGGCAAAAAACAGGCTCGCTTGATGTGAAGTCGAGTACGGACACGAGCTTTTTATTTTGCTGATGAGATCGTTTTCGGCAGCTAACATAATTCTAGTTAACCCTCTTAGTTGCCGAAACTGAGCCTTTTCGGCAGCTAACTGGCCTCTACAAAACAGAGTTAGCTACCGAAACCTGTTTTTTTTTAAATTTTGAAGCCAAGACTCAAATGAATCAAATTTTTGACTTAGAACTAAGAACGAGGACCTCCTTATTGACTCTAAAAAATTTTAAAATAATTTTTTGGACTCAAACCTATCACCTAAAATAATGAAAAACTGACTGGTTATTTTAGGAGATAACAGGTGGAGATACTGAAAAATGAGACCAACACTAGCAAGCCAAAGTATGGTGGGAATGATCACCTCTATTCTCCTTAAGGAGGGCAAAACCAATGAGTATGGGTCAAGAACTTCTAGGTCTAAGTAGAGACATACATATATAATATCAATACAACCAGGTCCACATATTTATATGATCGCTAGATCAAGACACTAAATGATAAGACATGTCACAAGAATGAGTATAAAAGCAATAATAACCATAACACAAGATAATATCTGCCGAGTCATATACATGTAAATAACCAATTTGAACCAACATCTGTCCACTGAGAAACTGCTGCTGCAACTTTGGGCAATACTGACTGCTCTGAAAATGGCTAAATTGCTACATCAATCCTCAAATCTGAGTGTCCTGAGACTCAATCATGGCATGGGAAGGTACTATAGTCCATCATGAAATAGTGATCCATCATAGATGCTCATCTCAACATCTCATATGTAAGGGAACTGGCTGAAAAAAGTGTACTGGAACCTGAAAAATAGAATATGGTATCCCGGCTACTATATATGTGATAACAGACACTACCAAGTAGCATGTATGGCATAACTAAATAAATACTGGAAATAAAATGCTTGAAATAAATATCTAATCTAAGAACTGCTTTATGACAGTTGTCAAGTTTTATTAATTGAAAAGGAACAAAACACACTCAAACTAGGAAAGGGACTAGACTCAATGGCCAAAAGGAAAAACTAACTACTGCTCAAGTGAGCTTATTCAGTCCTGCCTACCCTACTTTAACCAGTCATACAAGTGCTAAGTAAAATCATAGATCCAAAGTAACCACTTGCTGAAATGATCAATTGGTCTTTCTTTACAGTTAATGATCCAACAAGTCGAGGATAGTTTGGAAGTAATGTAAATGAAAATTGAAACCATTCTAACTTATTGTCTGAAAATCAAAGAAAGATATGGATAATTCGGAATGAAATCATGCGAGGGATGGGACTGATTTTTGCAAACTTCATCCATCATGATACCGATAAGATCATAAAAGTAATGTTAGTTCATTCTTGATGGAAGAACACAATATGACTCAATTCTTTGTTTTCTCCTCTTCCCAACTATGACACTCAATTTTGTTGACTCCTAGAAAAATGGAAAAACCAAATGGGGACAAATTGTGATGTAATGAAGTTAAAATTGAAATCAAACCCATTTGTTGTTCGAAAATGGAGAAAAGATTGAAATTGATCTTTATACACCTTGTCTAGCCACATAAGAAAGATTGATGAACTGAAAAATGTTTTTTTATCTAAGATGACTGAAAAGGGAAATGAAGTGTTTTTTTCTCCAATTACGCGACAATGTTCAGATTCCTGACTGAAGATCTCAAAAGTAATAGCTTGACTAGAACACAAACCCATACAGGAAGACTCAGAAAGCTGGGACAAGAGGGTGGATTGAAAATATTGAGGACATATATTTTCCCCCAAATGGATTGGAATAATTGACCTTGGAAATTTATAAAGGGAAAATCTTTCAAATTAATGACACTCTTGATTCCAGGATTGATTTGGAGATTAGAAACAAGGTCAGTAGGAACCATCTTACTTTGATTGCTTAAACCCAAGCATTGAACCAAACCATCCCGATCAAGGATTGGATGAGGGATTTAATCGATATAATATAAATTAGAACAAGGATCCCTATTAGAATGTTCTGTTAAGAACTGCTCTTGATTAGGTTCAACCATATCATCATCATGTGATTGTTCTTCTTTAATTTGTGGATTATGCTTAACTGAGGATAGATGATTATCATCATCCATTTGATAAGGAAAAGTATCAATAAGTTCATTTTTAACTTCCCAATCATCCTCACAAACTTGTTCTTTAACTATATAATGATGATATGATTGTTTCTGGAAAGAAGTCAAATTATCTTCAAAATTTTCTTCTTCTTTAGGGATATGATCAAAATCTGGATGGCTCGAACATTGACTCAAATTATCTTCAATCAGACAATGACTATGATGTTGTCTTCCAAGATGATCTTCAATGAACTCATTAAGGAGAGGCTCAACTATGGATGTTTCCTGATGGTGATCCTTATCTATGCCTTCGTATAATGATGGCCCTACTTCCAAGTTAATATTCAAATCATAATCTGAAATAGGCTCATCATCATGGCTATTCTTAAAATACTCTATAACATTCTCTTGAATTAAAGGATCACTCTATTGTCCGCCGATTGCACACCAGCAGCAGAAATCTTCCGAAAGCTGTCTCCTTCAACTGAGCTAGATGTTTATCTTCCATTCTTCCAAGTCTTTCCTTCATTTCCATCGTTTGTTTTCTGTAGGAATCCTCTTCTTCATGCTCATTTGACTTTAACAGAGTTGAGGACTTTGAATAACCAGGAAGGTTGGATTCACCTGAAGACGGCATATTTCTGTCTATTTTGAATGCCATTTCTTGTGCGTTTAGAAGAGTAGTGGGTTATTTATCTCTAATCTGATATTGCATCTTCCCACTAAGTGCTTCAATGTAATAAAGCAAGATAGATGGTGCAGGTGGTTTGTAAATGGTAGGAATGTCATTGGATAGTTCTGTGAATCTTTGCTTGAACTCATCCATAGTCTCATTCTCCTTCTTCTTTATGTTTGTTAAAGAAGACAGTTGATGCCTTGGTTCCTTCTTTTCACCAAACCTATTAGTGAAGGCAGTCTTGAAAGCTACAAGTGTAGCAAAGGAGTTGTCTGGTAAATTGTTGTACCAGTCACCAGCCCTTCCATCCAAAGATAGAGCAAATAACTTCATGTAGACATCATCATGTTGGCTGACAGGATCACTGACATAGGCATTGATGCATCTAGAAAAGTTCCTGAGGTGCATGGCGAAAGTTGTGGCATCAGTGTCGGTGTACATCGGGAGCTTCTCGACAGCTTTGTCTGGAAGACGATGGGGTTGACCTGCTATCTGAGAAAAGTCGAGTTGAGTAAAATACTCACCCATTATGTTGGAAACACTTGTGTTAATGTTTTCTTGAGAATTAGTTTCTAGAAATAAACTATGGATGTCTGATAAAGACTGAGATCCGAGATCTTCAAGGATCCTACGAGAAGCAAGTTTATTTAGCCTCCTCCTATAAACCTTTTCAGGCTCAGGGATAAAACTAAGTAAACCTTCAGAGTTTCTTCTGGTTGAATACCTTGGTAAAATTAAAGACAGTGGAGTCGCCAGATGGATTTCAAGTCTAAGATCAGCGTGGTGATTAAACTAAAAATCTATCAAAAAAGATAAAAACTAGAGAAAACTAAGGTCATCCAGGCACAGAAAATTTGTCCTCGGCAACAGCGCCAAAAGATGTTGTCCGTCGATTGCACACCAGTAGCAGAAATCAATTGAAAACTGTCTCCTCACTTGAGAAAGTGGGAGAGGTGTGACCTTGGGGGCAAGCACAGAGCTAGGTACTGTCCACCTACTCCTAGCCCCTCTGTTTAGGCTAACTCCTAACGAAGCCAAGGGGGGTAGTCCTTAACAAAGAGTTTTGTATGGCTCAATGTTTAAGTTAAGTTTTGGATGTTTTCGATGCGGATGGGTGTTGTTTAGGAGTTATTGTGATTTAAAATGATTAATATTAAGGGGATGATGATTAATCAAAGCAATCCACGTTGCTAACAAGAGATCACACAGATAAGCAAAGATTCTAGACTTATAACTTAAGCTTTCAAATATAATCAATTGAAATGGACCATAGACAGTTGATCAAGATAGAAAATTAATCAAATATAACAAAGGACCAGTGCCTTATGGAGTCAAATAAATGCGTGAAATAAAGTCTAGGAATTAAGCTAGTGAGTATTAGGTTTTGCAAGTGCTCTTGATAGATTTTAAGAATTTTAAATGCTCTTGATTAGGGTGTCAATGAAGGTTTGTCAAAGCCGGGAGACTTTTCTAAGTTCCCTCCGTTGAAGACATGTCGGGCCCGCCCAGTATCCCAGGCTGGTATCGCAAAGATTGACCAGCTAGTCGAGAATCTAAGACAACGGGAGGTTCCGGCGCCTCTACTAGGAAGTACTTTGGAAGAATCCCTGCAACGCCGGTGCGTTGGTTACGGGTGTTTAAGTATTATTAAGTTACTTTTATAGGGTTTAAAGATCCAGTGTCATTTCTGGGTATTCCGATCTGGGATCGGTCAGAGCATACTCCGGCAATGAGGGAAATGAGTTAATTAATTAAAGGGGTGTGTGTGTTGAAGGTTTTATTAAGTTAATTAATTAGACTTTCTGACAGAGAGCGCTCTTGACCTTGTTTTATGACGAAGGTTCAAGAGTCTTATTTAATCTAGATGAGACTAATGCAAGGGTGATGCAAACGCTAAAGATGCTCTTGGATAGAGAGTGCTCTTGACTTGTGTTTTTGCAAGTTCAAGAGTTTTACTTGAGAGTTAATTGAATAAACAAATGTGAACAAGAAGCAAAGATGAGTTATTAAACTCTTCGACAGAGAGCACCCTTGATCCACCTTATGGTGTGTGATTCGAGAGATTTAAGCAGTTGATTTACTTAAAAAGATAAACAATTAAAAATAGAGAAATCAACTTAATTAATGAATTAGATGTGATGGATTAACAATTATTCTAAGAATAAGATGCAAATAATGATGAAGACGAGCAAATCTAACCTAAGCATACACAAGTAAACACAACACAAGACTCCCCAAATGGGGGAGGATGAGAATGGAGACTTAAAAACCCCACTCAAACACAAGATCTTTATTAAAATTTATATAATGTGCCTTAAGGATTTTAATCCTTGAAAGGACTTTTCAAATGAAAGCAAACAACTCTACTAATATTAGGACTTGTGTAAAAAGGAGAGTGCTTTTACTTTTACTTGAAGATCTTTCTGAAACCTGTGAAAAGGGAAAAGAGAAGAAGCTTGAATGAGAGCCAAAAGAGCAAAGGAAAAGAGGGCTGAAATAAAAGAAGATGAGGAAAAGAAGGCAAGAAAACAAAGAGAAGGTCAAAACCAAAGAAAGGGAGGGATAGGGCAGCCAACTATGAAGCTGAAGGAGGACAAAAATTGAAGAAAACGGGGCAGCGAAAAAGAAAACAAATGGCTGTCATAAAAAATACAAAACAGGGCAGCGAACAAAAAGTGGAAGAAAAGGCCAATAACAAGGTTGAAGAAGGCCAAAAAACAAGGGCAACAAAGAGGCAAAAATGAAGGAAAACTAGGGCACACTAGGGCTGTCCAAAATGAAGAAAAAGGATGGTAAAAGAGAGTAAGAACGGGGCAGTGATGAAGAAAAAGTGAGAAAAGGCAAACAAGTCAAGGAGGAAAGGGGCTAGCAAACAAGGAAACAAAAGAAGTCAAGGAGCAAAGGGAGAACTAGAGGAAGAAAGTTCAGTAACCAAGAAAATATTTAAATTTATGGATGGAACCCAAGAGAGAGAGTTAGACTCCCAGCTTTCTTTTTGTATTTTGAAGAAGAAGATCTCTGTAGGTCCTGCAATGAAAGTGTTAGATCAAAATGGTTGCTTGAAGCCTGGGATAGAAGTAGCTGAGCTCACACCCTTCTTCAACCTGTGAAGCCTGAAAACACACTACAACTTAACACAAAACGTGAGATCAAAATATATGCTAGTATGCTAAGAAAATTGAATTATGATCAACATTATGTATATACTGATCAGTGATTACTCATGTCCATCAAAATTACTAATCTACTTCGCATAAACAATCAAGTTGAACTACAAATGATTATTCTACTGTGCCAACAATGGCCCTCTAGAGCTAACAAATAAACAATTTAATCTCACATAAGCATTAAGGAAATAGGGGTTAGAGACAATATCACCTCAACCAATTGCAAAGAACTACCACATCCAAGAGCTCATGGACCTCCAAAGTTTGATCTTTATTAACAAATTAAAGCAAATGCTTGATACAATTTTCTCAGAGTAACTCTGCTACAAAAGTCCATCCTAATAGAGCTCAAAGAGCCTCTATTTATACAAAGAGAGAAGGCTAAAACCCTAAAACCAAACTAAGAGTAACACTGGAGTAATTGAATGAGCTCGGCATGATGATTTGGAGTTGAACTGAGCTGCAACCAAGTTGTAACTGAGTGCTGGAGTAATGAGGGGGGGTGAGGTGGCTCATCCTCCCTCGTAATGATCACCCAACCAATAGATAACCCACACTTCAAACCAAAAACGGATTTGACCAAAGAGGGCAAATTTCTGACTGATAGTTCAACTGCTACACTCCGATACTCGATCTAAAACTGACCGATATTGATTGGAATCATCATAAATGCTCCGTGCCATGTCATTTAGCCTTTTATTTTATTCAATTTGGTTAATTTTGGAGAGTTTTTGATTATCTCCAAAATATTCATTTGAAATATTTTAATTAATAATTTCTCCGTAAATGACTTTTTTGAGAAATTATTAATTATGAGGCTGAATGAACTTCTGAAACTTGGAGATAACTGGCCGGCTGATCATGAATGATTTTTGGCTTAAGGTTTGGGCCTTCAATCACTAAATTCGGGTTTTGGAGGACTAACTTATTACAAATTGAATTTTTCCATTTAAATTATGGAAAAATTTAATTAAAAACTTAGGGAAAATTAAAAAATTAAAAAATAAAAATTTTGATGCGTCCGGTAAATTTTTTTCAAATTTTTTCTGAGGGTCCTAGTGACCTAGGACATGACCATAGTCTATTCTAACAATGTCTAGTAGGTTTATATATACTCAATTGGGCTCTAATAACCCCCCAAGGCCCAGAATTCAAAATTGGGCATTCCAGCTTCGGAGGAAGCGGGAGAAAACTTCGTCAATTATACTCGGCCATAGGCAAAGCATAATTGTCAAGGGCAAAAAACTCCCTGGAATACCTTAGTTGAAATTCTACGTCTTAGGAGACCGAACCACTCAAAACACCCTACTAGCACATTTTATTACAAACCCCGCGGGGCCATGGACAAAATTATTCAAACAAAAAACTGACTAGCCAAAACAGGCTAGACACAAAGGCGGATCATCTGATACACTGGAATCAAACATTTATCATGTTTGTCAACTGGTGGCTCCTCAGCTAATCCAACTAAGTGCAAAATTAGTGGATAACACACTCAAAATCTCATTCAAAGACACTCATTATTTGTTCAAGGGAGGAAAATTCAGTCTGATAAGGACAATCATTAGTTATATCATCATAATTATCTTGACAGTCTTCATTGGGTTGATCCTTATCAACACAATCATTGTTTGATTGCTCTTGTATGGACTCATCAATGTTTTTACCCCATTTCTCTTTTAGCAAATTAGTAAACATATCATACCTAGTGATGGATCCCGATTTCAAATGGTCAAACCATATCTTGGCATCCACATCTAAAGAAGCACCAAGGGCACGCATATAAACATCCTCATCTTGAGCGCCTCGAGATTCCATATACCACCAAAAGACATCCAAATATCCTTCAATATATATGGAATCATTTCCAGAAAAACGAGGCAACCTTTTAATGTTATAATTTGGCATAGGATAAGGTGCCCCATGTATTTCAGAGAAATTAAAAGGAGAGGGTTTAACTTGTTTCCTAACATCTTTGGTTATTTGGGTTGGGTGTCTAATGGAATTACAAGAATTATTCATCCAAAGCTTTGGCTGGGTATGATATTTACACACTGGTTTATTTGGGGTGGTTGGGAGCACTTTATTACATGGATGGGTAAATTGTCTGGTATCATAAGGATTGTGATAATTAGGCTCATACTCATAATCCTGCTCAAAATCCTCATCCCAAGAATTTGATTTCAAGCTATCCCTTTCATCATTTTGCTTTTTAAGCACAGTTAGATTTTCTATTAATTTTTTCATGGTTTGTGATATTGGGAGAAATAAATATGAATTCTCTATGATTTACAGAATGGGTTCGCTTCCTAGCGAAGTCACGTTGTGGAGTTTGAAATGATGGGTCGGTCCTCTAGTGGAGTCGCCAGGTGAACGAATTGTTGTGTTCACCAAAGGATAATGTCGTAGGAGAGGTGAGTGAAAATAATGCTGTGACTGTGATAATTTAATCAATAAAATGCAATCACTGAAGCTAAATCGGATGTGATATGAATAATAAATCAAGATCAAGTGCATTCACAAACACTGAAGGCAATCGAAAAATTAAACCAAGGTAAGCCTCTACCTCTTCGGCAACGACGCCAAAAATGTTATCGCAAATCTTGTAGTTGCCCCTTAAGATGATCCTATACAGGATGGTAGAGGAAAGGCAACCAAAGTTGTGACCTACGCAAGCTAAGTCCTCTAAAAAAACTCAAATGTCACACCGACCATAGCTACCGACACTTTAGACCAAGCGAATGGCTATGCCTAGGGGGCATCCCTATAACTGAGATAACTCTATAAATGAGGAATGAAAGTTGATAATCGAAGGTATCTTGATTGGATCTCTTAGTCTAATGGTTAATTATAGATTTGAAAAATTACTAAGAGAAATTGTGTGCCTATGTGAAAAGCCCCAATTTACCCTAGGGTTTTATGCATAAAAACCAGATCTAGGGGTAGAATGGTGAAATTGAATAAAATTAGGCACAATGTTTGATTGCTAGATGAAGCATATGACAATTCAAGGTGATTCTAACAATATCCAGTTTGTAGTTCGAAAGGATTGCCACTTTACTTAAGGAGGGCGCCCTTACCTAAGCTAGACTGTGCTTTGAGTGAGCAAATGGAGTTCGATGGTCATGAAAATTTAGACTTAGGGTTTTTTTGATATTCCTAAAGTAGGTTTTAAGTATTATTACCAGCCACAAACCAAAACCTATAGATCTAAATTTTGAGAGTTTTAAGATTAGGGTTTAATTTTAATTATTTCGCTTGGTGGATTGGAAATTAAAACTAGAGGAAACTTAAAGCAAAATGTACCTGGTACTTGGAAAATGCCAAGATTGTGATGCTCTTACGAAATAATTCCCACTTGATGAAGATTCGGTGAAGATCTAAGCTTTAGCCAAATCGCTCCAAGTGACCAATGTGCCCCTCTCTCCTACAAAACATACAACTGGAATCAATTTTCTGAACAAGAAAGAAACACGATTGTGACAAAGTAAAAGAGCATATCAGTTGACGAAATGCACAATAGATAACTCCATATCAAAACCACGAAGAAGAAAAAGAATCAATGTCTTCAACAATGCGCCCCTCTCCAGATCGCTACCTTGTCGCAAAATATCACAACGATTGTATGCCTAAAATGTTCACCGATAAGTTCCTCAAGAGTTCACAGTGTAAGATAGTGCAATCACGAATCAAGAACATTCCACACAAAAGACCTGTTACCCACTAATTATGCACTTAGTGGATTTCCAGTAAGTCGCCAGTTATGGAACATGATGCATGTTCGTTGACAGAGTTCAGAAGTTTAGTGTGTTCCAGAGTTAGCCAGTTTTGGATAGCCCGTTTTATTTTTTGTCGAAATGACCATGCCCCATGGGGTTGTAATAAAGTGTGCTAGTAGGGGGGTCTTGAGTGGCTCGGTTCCCTTAGACTTAACAATCAAATAGGGTATTCCAAGGAGTTTTTTCCTTTGTCGATTATTTCTTTGCCTGTAGTCAAGTTATAATTGATGAGTTTTTCTCCTTCTACCTCCAAAGTTGGAATGCCCAAATTTGGCGGTTAGGCCTTGGAGGGTTATTAGAGTCCAACATTAAAATATGAACCTACTAGACACTATTGGTATGTTTTATGGTCATTTCCTATGTCTCGGAATGTGTTAAAAAAATGTCTGAATTTTTTTTTACAGGACGTCCTCGGTTTTTTTTATTTTTTATCTTTGACTATGGAAAATAATTAAAATTTTCAATTAATTAAACCATTTTTCCTATGGTTTAATTGAAAATTTTCAAAATGTAATAATTAAGTGGTCTGGGGGTGGATTTTGGCAAATAAAGACTTGTTTTCTAAGCCAAAACACTCATTTAACCCCTAGACACACTTATCCTAAGTTTCAGATGATTATTTTTCACTTAATTAAATATTTCCTCAAAATTAATAAATGAGGAATATTTAATTAAAATAATCATTATATTATTAATTGGATATAAATAAAAAACTCTCCAAAATAAACCAAATTGAATAAAGTAAAGGGCTAATTAGCTCGGTAAAAAGCATCTGGGAAGATTCCAATCAAGTCCTAACTGATCTGAATCAATATCGGAGCACTAAAGTCAACTTCACTTTGGAATTTGTGCCTCTCTCCATGCATGGACGTTTTTCCTTCTTTGGCACATTTTTATTGGTTGGTGATGTTTCCAAGGTGAGTAGGGTGGGCCCCTTGCCTAGGTGGAGGCCACCTCACCCTAATCACATCTCAAGAACTCAGTTGGACTACAGATCAATGCAGTTAACACTTCAGTCAGTGAGGGTTGCGCCCCTCAATCTCTCCTTGATCCTTGTGCTAGGGATTATGAGCCCTCTCTTCTCCCTTTGTGTATAAATACGAGGCTTTCTTCCTCATTCTGGACGGAAGTAAGGGACCTCTACTCATATGATTTGTAATTGTTTATCTTTTGATGGAATAAAGTCGAGTCTTTGGAGGACAATCTGTTGGTGTAATGCTCTTTCATAGTGAATGCTGGTTTTTGACTGAGGTGATATCTATTTAGTTATGTTTGTGGCTCATGCAATTTTGAATATCTAGCTTAGAGGTTTGTATTCCAATCCATAGAATAGGCATTTGAATCTCAATTTGCTTATTTATGTATAATCATCTAAGATTCAAGAGCTATACTTTGTAGTCGGTAATACTTATATGCTTTTGGTTTTATGTGATTTCCATACTAGATCTAATCTTTGCATGAAGGTTTCTTGTGTAGCTTTGCAGATCACCAAAGGTGGAGTAAGATTGGAGCTCGGTTGCATCTTGTCTTCTTCACCTGTAATATCCCAAATTAAGGAGATCTGCCTTCTTATGTTTGCACTTGCTTGTTTCTTGTAATTCTGAATTTATTTGTTTGTGGTTGTTTGAGAATATTATTCCTTTCACTTAGTTCCTCTGGCTTACTAGTTTATCTTGTTGTTTGCAATCTTCATGTAACAGTTTGCCCATTCAAATATTAATTGCATGACATAGTAAGATGCATAACCATTATAAATCCCATGATTTTAAACAAGAGAACACAAATGGAAAACATAAACTGTTTATGCAAATGTGGACATAATAAGTACCTCAAATCAGTCGTAGGTAATTAGGTATCATAAATGAGATAACTCTGATCTTTAACAATGCTGAAGGTGTACTGTAGAGGCTTAAAGCATGTTGTTTAATATTCATAAAAGGTAAACAGACCACTGCTGTAGCTAAATTCCTGTAGGTGACGGGTTGCTAACATTTGCAAAGCCTGGGTTGTAGTGGCTTCCTTTGTGGCCCACGATGAAGGAGATGTCCACCAATGATGAGTGAAAGGTCCTTAACTCATCCAGCCACAGTAAATCATCTTCCCTCACACACTGTAACTTGTATTTCTCCTTCTGCGACCTTAGTTTAAATCAACAATCAGACCTATCACCGATATATGAAATATCAGTTCGTTATAACACTGAAATGGCCTTCTGTGGGTCACGATTTGGCTATTTCTTTGACCAGCAACGCTCCAAACACTAACAGAGATGACTAACAGCTCAAATACGCCCTATGGGAGGATACTCAGTGAGTTAGACTCCACCATTTAATTTCCAGGAAAGGTGTGGAGCTGTAAAAGATGAATCCAAGTACACAGTCTATAGGTAAATCTCCACGCAAGTCAAATAACCAGTATACAATCACCTCTAACAGTGTTTATCAGCTCAAAACCCTCCCTTTATCCCCTGATGTGACCCCCCCTCCAAGTCTAATAAATGTATTCTTGTAGCAGCAAAGATAAACTTGACCTAATTCAGATGCTAGCTTTTTGAGATAGACACTCCACTAAGAATCGCTTTCTAATATTGAGATCCAGCTGCAAACTAGTCCACGAACTCATCAAATAACACGCCCTTGCTCAATACGTGGTGATGCCTATCCTAACCATGGAGAATGCGCCCCACTGTGTAGTAAGCCAATCTTTGCCCTAGATTTTGTAGCAGCGATATGGGTCGATCTGGTATATTTCCTGTAGGTGGCTGATCTCTCTGAGGTATAGAGTTTCCCTTCTTCTGAACCCGTCTAGAGATGACAAGGGACAATTTAGATGACCATGACCTTCAACATGGAGGAACAGGGCTAAGGTATGAAGTACGGAATCTGTACGGATCTGTACGGAATAGTACAGAAGGGTACTATTTGGTATGGAACTGTCCTCTATAGCCTGCCACGAGTTGGTCTACTTGCCCCTTCTCTGTCCAACACAAAAAGTGATGATATTCTTCTCAAACGAGCATGAAATCTCTGTCACAATAATCCTTAAT
>LPNX010654880.1:423901-445002 GCA_001517045.1 Pseudotsuga menziesii
TGTATGCATGTCATTTTTAGGGAACATTACATCACCGCTTCACTTTGGATCTAACTGGTTTACCATGCAAGCGCCCTCCTCCTCAACCTTGTTCAAAGCTTAAAGCTTGAGTTCTTCCTCTTCCTTCTCAACGAAAAAGGACAAAAACACTCAACATCAATCTCTTTTCTTTTAATTTTGTTTGTTTTGTTTGTAAGTTAAAATTTGATGATTAAAAGATTTATCATTCTTCATTTCACTTGCTTCATTTAAAGATCTAAGAAAGGGCTGAAATTTTGCATCTTAAGGCTTAGATCTAGTTTCCATTCGCTTTGGCACTTTGAGGTTAAACTTTGTAAATTTTTTCCAAGTGTTGAAGGTGTAGATTATTAGTTTATTTTTGCATCTAACCCACTAATTTGGCATTGAAAGCTTGCTGGTTTTTAGCAGGTATATGGAAAAAGAGAAGGATATGCTACCAAATTTTTGAGTTTTGGGCCATCCGGAGCATCCATATTCGATTCTGCCTTCCCTCTTCTTCATTCCCTTGCTTTCCCGGCACTTTGAGGGCCTTTTTTGACCCTTTTTCAAGGATCAAAGGGCACTCTTTATTTCAAAGCATTGTAAAAAGTTTAATAAAGAGCAAGTGGGACAAAGGCCCCCACACCCCACTTCCCCCATTTGGGGGAAGCTTGTATCGTCCCTTGTTTTCTGTTTTTATTTCTTTACTTTTTTGATGAATAGTAAATTGTTTAGAATAGATTAGTCATTTTACTTTCATAGAAAAAGAAAATTTTTTAGTATAGTTTTATTACAACACTTTTACTTTTTGTTTAAAAAAAAGAAAGAAAGAACCTAAAGTCTCTTGAACCTCATTGAAAAGTGGGTTGAAAGCACTCTCTATCAGAGAGGTTTAATTTTTATTATTATTTTAGATTAGTTTTGCTTATCATATTGTTAAGAAATAAAACCACTCTTCGTCGCCACGAATTATGCTCTCACCTCCACCCAAAGGTTTTGCCGATTAGTGGAGATTGATCAGAAAAGTGACGGATAAGTTTGACCATCATATATTTTTTCATAAGTATGGTTTTATTTTTCATGTTTTAACTTGTTTAATAAAATGAATCCAAAGTCTCTTGAACTTCGCTGAAAAGCAAGTCAAAAGTGCTCTCTGACGGAGAGTTAATGATTACTTGTTCAAAATTGGAATAAACCTATTTCGCTATCGCTACGTATGCTCTACCCTTGTTTGGGATTCAGAAATAGTGGAAGCACTTTTTAACATTTCACAATAAAATTAACTACTCGACAGATAAGCAAAAATCCGACGCTTCTCTATTAGACTTTGTGTGGGAAAATTCTGCCTGGGGAAGCTGAAACCATTGTACTTAGATCTTGGGGGCACCGTTAGGCTACATCCCTGGTTGGTGTAGTGTTGAACACGCTCTTGGGACTTTGGCAGCCAACATGTCCTTGTACGGAGCCACCAAAGCCTAAATTCCGGACATTCCTTCCTGTACCTTTACAGTATCTCGAGAGTTTCCCTTCTTTCCCTAACCAAGATTCACACTCTAATAATTTAAAATTTACCAAGATACACTTGCACAACATTTCCTTTTTTTCAACAATTATCATTTTTCTCACTGTTTTGACTCCATAAGGCACTGGTCCATGCACTCTCATTTGCTTATTATCAATATCAAGTATCGTGCATCTTTTATATATTTTACAGTGATTTTTAATTCATGCTGTTCAAAGGACTCTTTTAAACTATTGCTGCAGTTATATCTTGAAACCCCACTTTTAAACTCTCAAAAAACTCCTAAACAACACCCATCCACATCATACACTTAAAAAATATCTTTAAAAAACTTGAGCCTTAGAAACTTGTTATCACATATATAGTAGCCGGGCTACTATATTCTATTTTTTTAGATTCCAGTACACTTTTTCAGCCAATTCCCTTACATATGAGATGCTGAGATGAGCATCTATGATGGATCACTATTTGATGATGGACTATAGTACTTTCCCATGCCATGACTGAGTCTCAGGACACTCAGATCTGAGGACTGATGTAGCCATTTAGCCATTTACAAAGCAGTTAGTATTGCCCAGAGTTGCAGCAGTAGTTTCTCAGTGGACACATGTTGGTTCAGATGGGTTATTTATGTTTATATGACTTGACATATATTATCTTGTGTTATGGTTATTATTGCTTTTATACTCATTCATGTGACATGTTTTAGCATCTAGTGTCATGATCTGGCGGTCATATAAATATGTGGACCTGGTTGTATTGATATTATGTATGTGTGTCCCTACTTAGACCTAGAAGTTCTTAACCCATACTCATTGGTTTTACCCTCCTTGGGGAGAATAGAGATGATCATTTCCACCATACTTTGGCTTGCTAGTGTTGGTTTCATCGTTCACTATCTCCACTCATCCATTTCTTTCTAGTTATTATTATATTCCGACCTACTACTTGACTTGTGGCATGGAGGACCTTTCCCCACTAGAGCCTCTTTGTTGGATAAGCTTCCCTGTTTATTTGTGTCTCGGCTCTGAGTTGCCTTGGTTGTGTTGGCTAAACTTGAAACAAATAGCGCTGCCATCAATACAATGTATTTAAAAATGATATGAACATCTTATGAAAAGCCCATTCATGAAAAGTAGTGCTTTTAAACATACATGAATGCAAGGCAAGCCTAATGAAATTGGCTCCGAAGTATATGGAATTGCAATAAATATCTTGTAAAAAAGCCCATTCATGAAAAGTAGTGTTTTTAAACATACATGAATGCATGAAGCCTTAATAAATAAAAATCCATGTAACAAATGCATGAAGGCTTGGAAACTCGAAGGCCCAAAAAGCAATGGTTCTTAAAAGTTATATCTAAAGATTGCTGGCTTCACTTGTATTTGATTTGGATTGTGAGCATTTGTCAAGGTGAATAAGCACCTCTGAACGTAACCTACTCATTTGTGAGACACTGCCATCCCCTGTGTTACTGCTTGTCTAGCATATGCTAGAGTGAGTATCCCCTTTCCATATCTAAAGTGTCACAGTGTCAAGTTGGTAGTCACCCTTTAGCCTAGCCTTTTGATTTTTAGTCTTCACCCTTCACTAGCAAATTGATTACAACTATGAAGTGAGTATGGTCTTGAAAGTCTGATTTGAGTTATAATTAATTAACAAAACTCTATATCTTTGGTTGATAGATCACCAATGAAATGATTACTACTTGTTATAATTGTTACTTGAATGATTTGTAGAGCATGCCTTAACCTCTAAACACTTGCAACAGATTGATGTTAGCCTGGGTCATATTATTGATTATTTGGTCATTTACAGATTATTATTATTTTAGCTGTCTGGGTATATTGGATATTGTAGATGATCATGCAGAGACTTGTTGGGTGTATGAGAATACACCTTAGATGGATTTGGGCTCCCTAAATCCAATGAGATAGTTTGTTTTCAGTTTTAGGGCAGTTACAGTGATGATTTGTCTCATTATACCATTCTGGTGCAGTTTTGCCATGATAAATGCCCTGTCAGAGCAGAGGGATGATGTGATTTATTCACCCAGGGTGCTGTATGAGGAGGGGGTGGTCCAACCACTTGTTTTTACCATTTTACCCCCCTCCCATAGAGCCCAGTGGGCTCAGTTTGACAACGCAGGCACTCCAGGAGGCAGTTTTGGCAGGTTCACGTTTCTCGAGGCAGATTAAAAATGATAAAAATGGCTACTGAGGCAAGGAAATGGCATGGGATGAGAATTGATGATGAGTGTGATGTCTTCCTTCCCTTCTCCAGCAGTTTCAACATTTAGATGGACCCACACCCATCTCTCCGGCATATTTTATGATTTTTTGGAGCTTTTGGAGGCTCACGATTTTCCCAGAGAGGCGCTATTTTGCACTTTAAATTATATTTTAATTAATATTGTGCCATGGGGACACACTAGGGGTGTTAGTTATTACCCCCTGGACCCACCATGAGCTTTATTCATTTTTATTTCTTCATATTGAGTGGGATCCCCTCTCCTAGGGTGATTTGGTCCATTGATATATTATATTATTGTATTGATCCATGTACTTTATGTTGAGCTCATCTCAACCGTTGATTAGAACATTTTGATCTTTTAATCTTAGCCATCCATTTGAAAGGTGGTTAGGATTTTAGTATCTCTCATTCCTATTTAAATGAGAGAGCTTCTCATTGTAAATGGTCTTTGGTTCTTGGAATCTTGATAATAGAAAAACTATTTTGTGGAAATTCTTGGGTCTCCTTTGCATCTGGTGTTCTTCGATGTTGATTGGAAAGTCTATTGCTTCCTAGCATTTGGGTATTTTTGGTGAGATCTATATTTTTGTGGAAACATTGTTTTGTCATAGGAGGGCGACTTCACTTGGGCGTTTTTGCAGGGCTTCCTCAACTCGCTTGTTTGGCATCGCTTGTATCAAGGGGTTATCATTAGTATCATTGTGATCTATGATGTCATCTTGCTTCTGTAGCATTTGTCCATTTCTCTTGATGCATCAAATCTGATATGGTTGACGTTTATTGTGCAGGAGAGAGGGCGCATTGGCTTCCTTGGGCAAATTTATTTTCATAGAGGGGTCATCCAGATCTTCTCAAATTTGATCAGGATGGCATAGATCATCATCATCAAGGCATCTACAAGGTTATCCAGTTAAGATCCACAGGTTAGTTCTTTTTTTCTTGATCTCAATCCATTGGCACCTTTATTTTATTGTCAAAACCCTAAATATAAAAAATAAAAAAATATTATAGATCAAACCGCTTGAGCTTTTGGCAAACCATTTCTGGGTTTTCTAGATCGGATCAAACCCTAAGTGGGTCCTCCTAGATGTTTTGCTTAGGTGACTCCATTGGGCCCAAATCCCAAGGCACTGCTCTCTAAACCCTAGCGCAACCCTTCAATTGGCCAATTTCTCTTGCGTTTTGACCTTATCCCTGAGGCTTGGGTACTTTGACACTGTCACACCTTTCGTTAAGTCTATCCTGTGGTACTAGCTAGCCCCAATCTTGTTCTTAACCTCCCTGCATTGGACACGGTTCCCAAGGCAATGGATATTATTATCATTTGCTAGTACCTTGATTCTGGATCTAGTAGTAGGACTCATAAGTCACTTGAATCTCAATCTTGGATCAAATTCACATCTCATAAACCTCTTGATCCAAACCATAACCCACTTAGTGACTTCATCCATAGATCTAGGGTTTACTTCACCTTACACCTTACGTACTTCAAGTTCCATTGATTTGATCTGGTGTCTTGGTCTGATCTCTCTTGTCGGGAGTAGATCTGGGTCTCCCCTATTGTTGTCTTGGGCTAAGACAACATCAAGTGAAGATTGCCTCGATTGGTGTGACAACCATCCATTTGGGAGTCGAGGCTATCTTGGTTCCACCTCTTTAGTTTCCCGTCTCTCTGCCATCCATCTCGGATCCACCTCATAGGGGCAATTACAAGTTTGGTGACAACAAAACTCTTTAGAGGCTACCCCCCTGGCTTCGTTAGGAGTTTGCCTAGACGAAGGAGTCGAGATCAAGTGACAACACCTGACTCTTTGCTTTCCCCCAAGGCCGTACCTCTCCCTTCTGTCGGGAGACAGCAGTTCGAAAGATTTCTGATTGGCGGTGTGCACATTGGCGGGCAACAAGATCCAATAAATTTTTGCCGAAAGATTTTCTCTATTCCAAAAGCCAAGAACCAAATTTCGCGATGGGATACAATGAGGGGATCACATTTCTTAAATAGATCTAGAGTGTGTCCACATTCTAACTAAATCAATCCAACAATTGAGATTAAATCATCATCAACGGTAGAGATTATATCTTTATCTTTTACATGGATCAAGTAGATGGATCAACATAGGAGGGCCGCACTTTTGCCCAAGGATGTCTTATTAAAACGTAATACATCATAAAAATAAGACATAACCATGTGGTACATAAAAGGGGTCACCTAGGGGTATAAATCACCATAGGTACCATCTCAACAACATATCATAAGATATAACATGTAAATACATCATGTGCCAAGGTGAGGGGTGCCCAAGGGGGATGTCCTCCATAGAGAAACAAATAAAATAGTGTGGGCCCTGTTATCCACTAATTTTGCACTTAGTGGATTTTCGGTGAGCCGCCAGAGTTTTGAACAAGTACACTTGTTCATGATCAGAGTTCAGAAGTCTGTTAGCCTTTTTTTGTTCAAATTTTTTTGTAACACATGTTTATACCCCCTTGGGGAAATTGTAAAAAATGTCCTAGCATTTAATTTTTTATAAAAGGCTTGGCTTCTCGGACTTGAGCATCAAGCCGACTAGGCCAGAGTGTTTTTTCCCTTGGTTATTATTGGCTGTTGAACAAATGACTAATAATTTCTGAGTTTTTCACTCACACCTTCAAAGCTGGGGTAGTTGTCTTGGTGTTTCGGCCTTAGGAGGTTATTAGAGCCTTTGTGTTAGTGTTTTTCAATATGCTAGGCATTTGAATTGAGTTGTATGAACATGTACTAGGTCCCCCTAGAGTTTCGTTTGATTCCGAGAAAAAATAAAAGAAAACATATAGCGCATACCTGTCGAGGAGCCTTTAACATGGAACCGTGAGAAGGAAGTGAGAAAAAGGGTTGAACAACTGCTGGATGACTTGCGATTAGGTTCATCAGAGAAGAGAGCTGGGCGCACCATGCCGGTCACCTTGCGAGAACACAACAGGTTAAAGGCAAATAACAACAGCCTTACCCAAATTGCAATGCTTCCCATTGACTCCAAGCTGGCAGAGATCCAAATATTAATAAAGTAGCAGTGGATGTTCCATATCCAGTTTACCTATAAGCAGTTGTATGTTACCGAGTCGGTTATTGGGGTGGCATCGCTTTATGATGATGTTTTATTTCCAAGACATTAATAGGTGCTTGCGGCTACAGAGGGAATAAAAGCACCTACTTGAGCCAAATGGGCGGAAAATACATCTCCACTAATTTGTGGTATCTTGGGCTGGCTGGGCTAGATACAGTAAGTGCAGCTACAGGAAAATATGGCTTAGTCTTAATGGATTTATATAAAGGTTGTACAATGACATTGATTTATAGTACTTTACGGGATTTATATGCATTTCTGAGGCTAAGTATGATTGACATGACCTTTGGATCCTTTTTTTGCTTGATCTGGTGCTTGGAGGAGGTTTGTATCCTCCTTTAGGGGGACCTACATAACATTGTCCTTCATGAGGACTTCCATTCCGAGGCTAGGTGAGCCGAATCGATAGTGAGGTAGGGCCAACCAGGCATATGACTTACCTTCTCGCATGCCATTCCTACTGTAATACTATTTGAAGGTTACCTCGGGCGCCTTATGTCACGAAGTAAGTGTAACCCTAGTAATTCCAATGCCAGGTCTTGTACCCCTTCCCTTCTCATTGTAACTCGATATTCCAACCAAGCTACTAAACTCTACCTACTAGAGTAGCGAGGCATACCTAAGCGTCACACCTTACTTACGAGCATGCCAGGCTCAGTCATATAGGCATGCATCCCACCTACACCTAGCTACTTATATCCCAACCCTTCAAATACCAGGCTGGTAAGTACTAGAGCAGCGAGGCATACCTAAGCGTCACACCTTACTTACGGGCATGCCAGGCTCAGTCATATAGGCATGCATCCCACCTACACCTAGCTACTTATATCCCAACCCTTCAAATACCAGGCTGGTAAGTACTATATATTTTTTTATTTTTTTTTCCATTTTTTAAGCTATTTTTTAATGGTTTAAATGGAAAAATTCAAAATGTAAAAAAAGTGTGATCCGGAGTCTGTTTTTGGCGTGGTTGGGCTCATTTTCAAGCCCGGAGCAGCACCTTTACCCTAGGGGCCACTTTCACTATGTTTCGACCGGCTGAAACATCCCGGGAGGCGTTATTTGGCTAACAGAGCATCATAATGGCATTTAAATGCTAAATTTGGAGAGAATGCACAAAAGTCAAAAGTTTTGAAAAGTAAAAAATTAATTAAAAAATGGTGAGAAGGTGACATGGCATGGGTCCCCCATGGATTTACTATCCTGTTTAAAGTTATAACTTAAGACTTTGGGTTATAATTTTGAAGTGGTGGAGAATTATTTCAAAGGAGGGTGGCGTGAGGGTGAAGAGAAGACTCACGTTAGTGTGGAAAGGTTGGTGAGTGGGTAAGGGTGGACCCCTCCCGAGTCCCCACTTAAGAAATTTCATTATCAAAATAAACCATGGCATATCATGTATATCCAATACAAATTGCAAAGCAAATATGGTGGAGATAGTGGGTGACGTCAACATCATGGAGCTCACGCTAATGTGTGGGTGCGAGTGGGATTGTGTGAACCCCTCCCCACGTGTTGAGTTTTTTCTCATTTGATGCTTTGGTATATCAAAGTGGGAGCTATACTATTCCACGAACCTTCCATCAAATCTTCAAACTAATCCTTCATCATCAATGTCGTACGGTTCGCGTGAGGAAAAGTTGCACGTGTGGGTGTTTGGTGAGGTGATTGGGTGATGTGGTCTTTGGGGATTGAGTTGGTAGGAGAGGTGGCATCTACCTCTCTAGTTCCACTTCTGACAAGTTCACTTCAACTCGGTTTAACTCCGGGTTGATCTTCAGTTGGTTGGTGCCCACCCTGGGGCTAGGTTTTGTGTATAAATAAGAGGTCTCTTCTCCCTTTTCAGGGTGGATGATTTTGCAGAGGACCTCTGCCTATATGATTGTAATTTCCTATATTTCTTATGAATAAAATTGAGTCTTTGGAGGACAATTTGATGGTGCAAGAACTTCCATGGTGAATATTTGACTTATAACCGAGGTGATATTTGTGTAGTTACTTTACTATTTATGCATGCTGTGTTTTCTAGCTTAGAATATTATGTTCTAATCCATAGAGTAGGCATTTGAAGTTTCAACTTGCTTGCTTATGTGTATTTATATAAGATTTAAGAGTTGCATGTTGTATTCAGTTATACTTATGCTCTTTTGTTCTTAATTGATTTATGCATACTAGATCTAATCACTTGCTTGAAGGGTTTTTGTAACTTTGCAGATCACCAAGCGTGAAGTAAAGATCGGGGCTCAGTTGCATCTGATCTTTCTTCATCATATTTTTCTAATGTTTCTTGTCTCACAGGTTCCCTCCATGCTCAAATTTGTTCAAGCTTGGGCTTGAAACCCTCTTTCTTCATCCTAAAACTTCACAAAAAAATATTGTTTTCCGGTTACCTTTTTATTTTATAACAAGTAGATCTAAGTGTTAAATCCTATTCTTTCTATCTCTTGTTATATAGATCTAAGAGTTTTTCAAAGTTTGTGTATCAAAAACTTAGATTTAGCCTTGTTTAGTTTTAGTACTTGAAGTAGCATATTATTTCTTATCATTTGCAAGTACTAGATCTTAAACTTTTATGCATTTTTGGCTAACATGCAAATTTTTTCTTGAGTTTTTTGTTGGCTGGTTTTTGTACTCGTCTTTCAGGAAAGAAGAGTTTTGGAAGCGCATGCAAAGACTTGAACCATAAAAAAGGGCTCCTTCCAACTCTCCCATTTCTTCTTTACCCCTTCTTCTAAAAATTGGAAACTTTGTTGATCCTAGCTTCAAAAAGACAAAAGTATTCCTCAAAAGAGAAAAGAGATTGTAAGTTAATAAAGAGCAAGTGGGATAAAGGCTCCCACACCCCACTTCCCCCATTTGGGGGAAGCCTGTATCGTCCTTTGTTTCTTGTCTTTACTTTATACATGCATAGTAATTGCTTAGACTAGAATAAGAAGTTTAATCTTTTGCTTTCATAAGAACTTTGTTAGTATAGTTTTATTTCAATCTTTTTTGCGTTTATTTGATTGCTAAAAGAAAAAGAATGAATCCAAAGTCTCTTTAATCTCACTGAAAAGTGGATCAAGAGCACTCTCTATTGGAGATGTTTTATTTTTGTCTTAGCTTAGATTGACTGTTTTTTATCATATTGTTAAGGAAAAAAGAGCACAAAATCTCTTGAATCTCATCGAAAGCTGGATCAAGAGTGCTCTTTGTCGGAGGGTTGTTTCAATGGTTCTTCTTCACCCTTAATAAAATTGGAATAAACAAATTTTACTGCTCTGTGTATGCTCTACCGGGTTGGGATACCCAGAAGTAGTTGTAGACTATTTAAATCTTCACATTCTAATCCAAGTCACATTAATAAAACTTACAACCCTTGAATATTACGGAAATCCGACGTATCGAATCTGAGAAGTAGTGGGGAAAGTCTTCAGGGAACGCAGGAAGTCCTAGAAAGCGATCGTAGGGTCCAGGTAGGCTACATCCTTGTTGGTGTAGTGTTGAACATCCCCCCACGACTCCATCCAGCCCACATTTTCCCGTGCGGAACCACTCTTCGAAGAATCCGGACGTATCTCTCGTACCGCAAGGTATATCTTGGAGATTCCCTTCCCGTTTAATAATCAACTCACCCTTAAAATTTACAGTAAAATTTACCAAGTACACTTGCAAAACATTCTCGAGCATCGGCATTGGTCCTTTTAATTTGCTTATTATCTATCTGAAGCATTGTCTTTTATCTATTTTTCATATCATGAATGCTTTACTTTAAAATTGTACAGTTGTCAAATGGTTGTTTATTTCTAATTTTACTTGCAAGTGCTCACTTGGTTCCGTTTATTGTAATTCTTTATCAAAAACTCCTAAAAAACACCCATCTACATCACACACTTAAATATCTTTAAAACTTTTGAGCCTTAGAAACTCTTTGTAGGGACTACCCCCCTTGGCTTCGTTAGGAGATTGCCTAAACAGAGGAGTCGAGATCAGGTGACAGCGCCTGACTCTTTGCTTTCCCCCAAAGCCGCACCTCTCCCCCCCTTGGGTGACAACTATTCGAAAGATTTCTACTGACGGTGTGCACATCGGCGGGCAACATTTTTGGCGCTGTTGTCGGGGACAAATATTTTGTTCCTGGATGACTTTTTCCTTAGTATTTTCTTAGTTTTTACCTTGTCTTTTGATAGATTTTTAGTTTAAACGAGTCTCTGATTTTAGACTTGAATCCATCTGGCGACTCCATTGTCAATAAAAGCACCAAGGTATTCAACAAGAAGAAACTCTGTAGGCCTACTTAATTTCATCCCTGAACCTGAACAGGTTTATAGGAGGAGACTAAATAGGTTAGCTTCTCGTAGAATCCTTGAGAATCTTGGATCTGAGTCTATTTCGGACATCCATAGCCTTTTTGTTGAGAATAATGATTGTTTGTCTGATATAATGGGTGAATATTTCAGTCCCCTTGACATCTCTCAGATAGCAGGTCAACCTCACAATCTACCAGGCAAAGCTGTAGACAAACTGCCCATGTTCACTGGCACTGATGCCATCAATGTAAGTCTTCATCTAAAAAACTTCTCCAGATGTATTAGCGCCTATATCAGTGATCCTGCAGATAGACACGAAGATGTGTATATGAAACTCATTGCTCTTTCCTTGGACAGAGATGCTGGTGACTGGTTCAACAACTTGCTAGACAACTCCTTTGCAACTCTTGCAACTTTCAAAACTGCATTCACCAACAAGTTTGGTGAAAACAAAGAGCCTCGACATCAGTTAGCTGCTTTAACCACCATAAAAAGAAGCAAGAATGAAACAATGGATGAATTCAACAAAAAGTTCACAGATCTGGCAAATGCCATCCATACTGACTACAAGGATACTGCTCAGTCTATCTTAGTCTACTACATCGAAGCTCTTAGTGGAGAAATGCAGTACCAACTCAGAGATAAAGACCCTGCTACTCTTTTGATGGCACAAGAAATGACCATTAAAATTGACAGGAACATGCAATCTTCTGGTAAATCAAACATTCCTGGGTACACAAGGGTCCTTATCCCTCCTAAACAACAGGAAATTAAAGCTAAGGATTCCACAAACCACATACAGGAGACTTATGATAAGAAAATGAAGGAAATGAATGATAGGATTGAGGCTTTACAAGCCGATTATGTAAAGATGCAAAATCGAGTAATAAACATGGAAAGGGCTCGAACTAGTCAGAACAATTTTCCTCCTAAGGGAAATTGGGTTCAGAAGAAAGCCCCGCAAGATAAAAGGCCCCCTAATCAACTAGATCCCATCAACATGGATGAGGAAGTCATCCCCTATTGTCGAGCCTGTGAGGCTCTTCATGAAGAGTCTTCCTGCTACATGGCCCGTCAAATCTTAGAGCATGGTCTTCCAGAGATGAGTGATAGTGAAGAATATTCAAAAGAGCTCGAGTACGTCAACACAGTAGGACAGATCCATCTTGTCACCACAGAAACCTAGAGTCAAGCGAGAGAGTATAGTAAGGAGCATGATACAAGTGATGAAGAGTCCTTTACATTTGACATGGATGATGACTACGAGACTTTACTAGAAGATCCAATCTTTGAAGTTTTGTGTGATGACAATCCTCCGTGCTCTCCACTTGATGACAAATATCTGGAAAGTTGGGTCCCTTTTGATATCTTTGAAACCCAGCTCTTTGAAGAAGATTGTTACGATCATAGGAGGATGAAGATAGCTAGGGACTTAGTACCAGTGATGAACACTCTCTCATATCTGACATGGATGGGGATGATCTTTTTGAGAATCCCATCTATGATATGTCCAACGAGGGGAGTGTTTGTTAAGAATTTGTGGAAGTCCAATCTATGATGCATCCAACAAGGGGAGTGTTCATTCTGACACGTATGAAAGTTGTAAAGAGGAGTAGTCAGAGTTTTCATATGATCAGTTAGAGTTGTATTTGGGTATCTGTAATGAGGACTTAGAGAAGCAATGCAGTGAAGAATCAGATGGGGTGCAACTAGTTGAAGTTTTTTCTCAGTCATCATCTTCACATATAGATGTTCCTTGTGATTTGGAGCAGTTTGGGGCTTACACAGAGTTATCAGCGGATAAGCCCTTTTGATGAGTATGATGATTTGCTTCATTATACAGATTTGTACATCAATCCTATCCAATCTTGGATGGAAGCAGCCTGCGCGAGCAATTACCAGTTTGGGAAGAAGTTGGATGACGTTATTCATGTCTATGATTTCCCATCCAGCCCACCCATTCCGAATCATCACACAGGTTTTGATTGTGATGTTTATGTGCTTGTTTCAAAGGAGAATAAGATTAACTTGCATAATAAAGTTGAAAAATGTATCTTTATTGGTTATAAAGATGGTATAAAAGGTTATAAACTTTGGAACCCAATAACTAAGAAGACTATTTAAAGTCAGGATGTTATATTTAGAGAGGTTACAGTTTTTTCGAAATAGGAAGTCCAACCAAAAGAAGAAGAACCAAAGACAATAGAGTTTGAGTTGGAGGGTGCAGAATCTGACTCATTAGAAGAAGATGAACCAAAAGAGGAAGAGCCTAAAGTTCTAGCCTTGAGGAGATTTGTTTGTGAAAGAAAGCAACCAAAAAGGTATATCCCACCTGATTTCTACTATAATTTTTCTCTATGATACTAGATTTATTAGGAAGGTAGTGGATCAGAGGATAGAAAACTTTGGAAGAAGGCAATGGTTGAAGAAATGGATGCCTTGGATAAAAATAAGACTTGGGATCTAGTTCCCTGGAAGAAAACTTATTTGTAGCAAATGGGTGTCTAAGAATAAGTTGAATGCTGAAGTTAAGGTGGAGAAGTACAAAGCTGACCTAGTAGATAAGGGATATTTCCAGTCATAGATGCACGAGTATTGCTCCCAAGATTTTGGCAACCCGTACCGGGCGTTTCCCCACTCTTGGGAGCTAGTACCAAACATCCCCTTTTTGTTGGGAGCTTCTCTGGGAGCTTGGGAGTTTTTTGGGAGCTTTTCGGGAACTTGCTTTAGACGCTCCCTGTCTGTTTAGGAGCTTCTAGAAGCTCTTCTAGAAGCTCCTAAACAGATAAGGAGCTTCTACAAGGTCCCGAAAATAGACAGGGAGCTTCTACAAGTTCTCAACCATGTGGAGCCCAAAATCATAGGAAACGTGTTGAAAATCAATTGAATGATTGTTGTTTATTGTGCTAAGAAATCACCAAGAATGCAATTTTCAATTGAATCTATCAATAATGCCATTTTAAAAAATTTCAAGGTTATATAAATTGAGAGGGCTCACACCTCTTAAATGTTTGCATCCATTCACACTCAAAATATAAGCTCCCAATGAATAAACATGGATCTTTCTACAATACTAAGATATTGAACAACTTTAATTCATGTCTCAAATGTTTATAGTTAGCTTACATTTTTCATATTGATTGATATAGAAATTTAGTATCATAAACCACATCAAACTCAAAATATCGAAGACTTTGAAACTTTGATGTTATTTGAACTTGAAACAATCGAGTTCATTCACATGAGAAGTACGCAGTAGTTACCATAAAAAACACAAAGGCACCCAAATACTAAGCACTCTTAGGAGCAATAATAGAGATGGAGTTGGAACAAGGAATTAGAAAAAAGATTGAATCTTATGATTTATGAAGCTAGTGGTGCTTTGTACACACACATATAGATATGCATTTTGCCTTTACAAGCTCATACAATGAGATAAAGTTGTAGGTCAAATTTACAAAACATACCATGGCACTAGAGTCATGCATAGTTAGGGTTTACATCAGGTCACACAAATCCAATTTTTGTATAATGTGGAGTTTGGACCTAGAGGAGTGAGCAAATTTAAAAGGATTGGATTTCATGACACTACTAGAGGTTTAAGAGGCTAAAATAGTTTAAGCTATGAAATTAATCAATTATGTTTTTCTAAGTTTTTAATTTTTAAAATATATTTAAAAAAACTAATATATTATATTGTTGCTCCCAACCCTACGTTTCCTGCATATTTGGGAAAAGCTTCTAGACCTACCGGATACTCATACACAACGTACTTGTGTTCCAGAAACTTGTGCAACATAGTTTCCAGGTTGAGGGAATTGATTTTTGTGAGATATTTTATTTTGTTGCTAAATGAACTTCTATTAATTTCTTTTGTTTGTTGTGGCTGCTTTTGATCTTGAAGTAGAGCAGATGGATGTGAAGACAACATATATGCATGGTGATTTGGAAGAAAAAATCTACAAAAACAACCATGTAGTGAAGGGAAAAGAGCTGGTTTGCAAGCTAAAGAAGTCCCTGTATGGATTAAAAAAATCACCATGAATGTGGTATCAAAAGTTTGATACTTATATATTGGGACTAGGTTTCTCAAGAAGCAAAGTTGATCATTGTATGTATTTTAAGCAGGTCGGTGATCATGTTATTTATGTGGTCTTGTATGTTGATGATATGTTGTTGATTGGAAACAACAAGGAAATCAACAAGGATGTCAAAGCTTGGTTGTTTTCTTAAGTTTGATATGAAATATCTCGGTGCTGCAAATTTTATTTTAGGCATAGAAATTAAAAGAGAATGGACCAATAAAAGACTCTAGTTGGGTTACATGAAATATATTGAGACCGTATTGCAGAGGTTTAATATGTAGGAATGCAAACCGATAAAGTTATCTGTAGATCAATGTCCTAAGACTCAAGAAGAGGTGGAAGACATGTCACGTGTTCCCATGCTAGTGCTGTTGGAAGTTTGATGCATTCCATGGTTTGTACTAGACTAGACATTACCCATGAAATGGGAGTTTTGAGTAGGTATATGTCGAAACCAAGGAAGGAACATTGGAAAATAGTAAACAAAGTCTTAAGATATTTGCATGACACTTTAGATTATATAGTTTGCTACCAAGAAAGGCTTGGACCTTGCAGGGAGAAAGATATACAAGGTTTTGTTGATGGGAACTAGACTGGATATCTTGATTGTAGAAGATCTACAAGTGGTTATGTTTTTAACTTGGTGGAGCAATTAGTTGGATGAATAAGAGGCAGGTTGTAGTTGCATTGTCAACTACAAAAGCAAAATACGTGGTAACCAGTCATGGAAGTAAGGAATCCATATGGTTGCAAAGCTTGTGTTCAAGTATTGGTATTGTTCAAAAAGTAGTGAGAATAGGTTGTGACAACTCAAGTGCAATTTTTCTAGGAAAGACCCTATTTATTATTTCAACACAAAGCATATTTGATGTTCAATACTGTTTTGTTGAAGACATGGTCAAGGAGAACAAAGTACTGTTGTTGAAGGTTGATTCCTTCAATAATGTTGTAGATTCATTGATAAAGTCTGTTCGTATTGAAAATTTCTCTTGGTGTAGAGAATCAACGGGCATTGTTGCCCTTAGTAGTTGATTTCGTGAATGCTTCCTCTTGACCCAATGTTTCAAAGTATACAACAAGTGGGAGAATTTTGGACGTGCGTTGTACTCTTTGTAGGTTCCTAGAGCAAGGGGGTTCACGAGGGATGATTAGCCCACTTGGCTAACAGGGTGTAGGGGGGTCAATGCCCCCAATATGATTTTTTTGGGTCCGTTTTTGGACTGTTTAGCATAATTTTTGGTCCATGGCTTTGCAACCCATTGTAAACTAATTCCGGTTAAGGAATTGAGATTGTATTCTAATTAGGGTTAATGAATTAGGATTTTCGATGCTAGAATATTGTATTGTAAGCATCAAAGATAATACAATGAGATAGAGAGTGGAGAAACTCTTAGGAATGCTGGTTGTCTTGGTTTTAAGTTTCAGGGTAAATCTCTATGTAATGTGTGTGTGAACTGTTGCCGCCTAAAACACACTTGACCGTGGAAAAGTCTTCCAACCACTAGGTGTATTCTGGAGGGCAGTTATGAGTTTAGAACTCAATGTCACCTCGATTCCTAACTCCTTCGTTTAGACCCAACTCCTAAAAGGTCAAGGGGGGTAGTCCCTATTTGTTATGTTTCAAAGGTTGTGTTTTATGAGTTAAAAGATGATTAGATTAATTTAAGGTTTATGGCAATCAATCATGCAAAAATGCAATAATTTCATATGACAGGCAAATATTTCTTTATTTGTAAACCAAATATCATTGCAAGAGAAATATAGTATTACTAAACTAGTGCCTATCTAAAACGGGCTATGGAGTCACAAGCAAATATTACAATGAAATTGCCAAAATGCACAAACTGCTCTAAATCGTTCGTTCATCACAATAATCAAAAGACCACATTCATCATATGTACACTACTTTAAGCAAATGGACTAAAGTGTACGAGATGAGCTTGAAGTAGAACTTGAACTAAATAAACGATGACTGCAATAGTAAATAAAATGAAAGATCATGATGTTGTGCAAGTGGTCGAATAGATTTTAATTTATTTTAATGTCTTTCTTCAACTTAGGGGATTAATGTGTTTGCATGAGAAAATAAACCAACTAACTAATGTGTCTACCTCCAACCCTTATCCTTCAACTGAGAGAAATTGTTGGGTGCTCAACAAGAGAGAACAAGGCTCCCTCCTAGCTCCACAAGTCAGTCCCAAGAACTAGTCAGGTGCTCAATAGGAGGACACAAAGTGCCACAAGGCCCTTAACGACCTCTGCCCCTCTAGCTCCACACACTAATCCTCTTTTCTCAATCTTGCAATAATGGATTGAAATGCCTATTATTCTAGCCAACTCGAATCTTCTCCCTTTCTTGTCACTTAGGGTCGGACCAACCGGCAAGGGGAGTGAATACGGGGCGAAGATTGGGGCAAGGTTTATTTTAAACAAAATGAAGAATTTAACAATTATTAACAATGCAAGCCAACACGATATTGCAAGGATGGCATAGCCAAATCACTTGCAAGGTGTGGGCAAATAAAAATAAAAGAAAGAAAGATACAAGCCAACACGATTTCGTAAGGATGCAAAGCCAAATCACTTGCAAGGTGTGGGAAAATGAAAATAACAAAAATAGAACGCTAGCCGACACGATTTTGCAAGGATGGCATAGCCAAATCACTTGCAAGGTGTGGGCAAAACTAAAGAAGAAAATAAAAACAAAATGAAACTCTAACTAATCTAAACCCACGCCAATCAACAATTGCTTATGCAAAGGTGGGAAAGCCCAACTTCTTTTGCTAGCAATGGATGGAAAATAAATTAAACTCGAATTAACTGAAAATGCAAAATAAAAAATCAAGTCCAAGAGACTCTCTTGGACTTGTTACAATGGCTGAAATTTCAGCATAAAGAAAAAGAAGAAAGAAGTGGGCAAAACAATGTCTTCACCCCTTTCTTGTGATGGCCTTGAAGCTCTTCCTTTGGGGTAGCCTTTGCACCATTTTATGGCTGAAATTTGATAGAGTTTTGCCTTGTTTTGTCACCAACCTGCTAAAAAACAACTAACAGAAAATGATAGAATGTGCCCAAAATCGCTTTGGAGAAGTTAGTATGTTAGTGCAATATATATACAAAATTTACACAAAGTCGCCAAATGAATAATTTTGAAAGAACTTGAGTATATAAGAGTTAAAATCAGATTTGAAACACTCAACAAACTAAAATTAAAATGCAGAAATTTGTATGTAAAGATAGAGAAAATTGGTCCTTTGTTCTTCAGGAAATGAAGCAATGGGGCATCCAACCGAGTAATCCCACTCTTCAATCCAAATAACCTGCAACTTATAAGATTTTCACTATACAACTACTAGAAGGTGAGAAACAAATAATGAGCAAAGAAATCATAAACTTCAAACTAGAAAATATATGAACTTCTTTTGGTACAAGAATGAAAACTCACAAAATTTATGGAATACAAATACCATAAATCTTACTAAAGCAAATTAGTATGCGTCCTTGGCCAACCAAACTTGTGTAGCTCCTTAAGAATGGAAGCAAATCATCAATGAGAACAATGGACACAAGATTCCTCCAAATATTTTTTATTAACAAAGCCAAATGGCTGAAAATTACAATGGCCCAAGCAAGAGCAAGGGCAAGAGAGCAAGAGAAAGAATGAGAGCATGAGCAAGAGAGTGGGTGTGTGTGTTTTTGTAACCCAAATGAGGAGGGGAATCCTCCATAAATAGGAAATGAGTGAGGAGAGAGCCAAAGTCTATGCAAGCCACTTGTCAAAATGAGAAAGTGGGAGCTCAAAGAGGGGAACCACTTCTCTTGGGGGCACCTCCTAGGGTGAGAAATCAAATAGAAATGGGGAGGAAACTCCCATCTAATATTTTTAATCCTCATTCTAGGACGAAGGGGGGGGGGGCACCAAAGTGGGACCCCTTACTTTGGCTTATTTTTAAATATCTCAATTTTCATGAAGAGGGATGGTGCCCCCCCTTTGGCGACATCTTCATTCTTGTGAAACACTTGCATGGGAGGGCCCTTTTTTATTCTAAAGCAGTGTTCCACGGGGACGCGTCCCGCAGGGTCAGGGATGCGTTTCCACGTTTCCTGCGTCCCGGGGACTTGGGGACTCCTTGGTGAAACTTTCCCTCCCCAACCATGCCCCTGGGAATTTTTTTTAATGTTTTCCCATTATTTTCACATTTTACAATTCCTACTTGGTACTACTTAGAAAATAAACTGATATATTTAGTATTTACATTGCACAATCATTAATATACATCAAATGAATTATTATTTTTGATATTTTATTTTATTTTTATAATTTTAGAGACGTCCCCACGTCCCCCCCGAATATCCCTAAATTTGGGGGTGGTCTCCACGCGTCCCGAATGTGCGTTTCCCCGCTCCCGCGTCCCCCCGTCTCAGAAACTTGGGGGAACATTGTTCTAAAGTCACCTTAGGAACATAACATAACATAACATAACAATTAGAAACTTAATTTTCTCCTTCTAAGTGATTTTAGTCACTTTTCCAAAATTTGGCTTGCTAATTAATTGCCAATTTTCCTGATTTCCTTGACTGACTTTGACAAACATGACCAAAACGTTAGCAAGACCTGTCCGAATGACTTCAAATTTTGCCCAAGGGTGTAGGGGGCTCATGCCATTGATTTTGAGTACCCATACCCCAATCCGTGGGCATTAGATGCCATTTCAACCTCTTTTTATTACAAATTTTTTATGTCGAGGGGCATTTTTTAATCACCAAAAATTAAAAAATCCTAGGTAAAACCTTATGAAATTCCGCAAGACTTTGGATAGTGTCTAGCATGGTTACATAGAACATTTCTAGGCTTTAGTCACCCTGTGGACTCGATCATTAGAATGCCTTTTACCACCTTGGAGGTATTTTTGAGTGAAAAACTCAGATAATTAAAATCACTAAAAAGGAATTTTAATTATCGAAGGGAAAAAACACTCGATGAAAGGACTTCCCTAATGATAAAGTGCTAGGTAACCAATTTATAGAAAAACTAGACCTTTATGCTGACATATCATTGCAATACCCCCGCAGGGGTGTGAAGATTTCATGGAGAAAAGTTAAGAAGAAGAGCTGCCTCGCTTGAACCAAAACTTCATTAGCTGCTTCTTTCTCATCATCAATGCACATGGTACATGGTTGGCCACCTAGTTGGTTTGATGGTCAACATTCTGGCTTCAACTGTGGGACGTGTGCTCGATCTGGTCTTCAGGCAAGGAGAGGATACGAGAACTCCAGAATCTCTAGTTCTTATAATCTGTAAAAACATCTCAACTTGACAATAAAACCTTAGTAGCACAAGTTTTATGGAAAAGTCCAATGAACCATATGTTGCTTTATTAGAAACTAAAAGAAACCTAAATACAAAAAATAAATGCAGAAAGTAAATGCTCCCTTTAAGGAGCTTATTTTCATACTCTAAACAAAATAAAATAACATCTCAGGTAAACTCAAATATCCAATGCAACCACCTAAGCATTTTAACAACCTTCAAAAAATTTGTCTTCTTGTTGGTTACCAGCCAAAACAAGGACACATTTATTAAGAAATGCAAACCTGCGTGATGATCTAGAATGGGCGGGGTGTATGGGGAATCATAGGCATGGATAATGTTATCAAACCGCTTCCTTGGCCAACCAAACTTGTGTAGCTCCTTAAGAATGGAAGCAAATCATCAATGAGAACAATGGACACAAGATTCCTCCAAATATTTTTTTATTAACAAAGCCAAATGGCTGAAAATTACAATGGCCCAAGCAAGAGCAAGGGCAAGAGAGCAAGAGAAAGAATGAGAGCATGAGCAAGAGAGTGG
>LPNX010654880.1:452521-472380 GCA_001517045.1 Pseudotsuga menziesii
AAGGCATCTAAAAAAACCAATGTCAAGGAGAAAGTTATCCATTTTGGCATACCAAGCTCTAGGAGCTTGCTCAAGGCCATATAAGGATTTCTCAAGGCGACAGACAAGGCTAGAGTTATTCTGAACATATCCATGAGGTTGTTTCATGTAAATTTCTTCTTGTAAATCACCATGTAAGAAGGCAGACTTGACATCCATTTGATGGACTTCCCAGTTATGTAAGGCTGCAAGGGAAAGAACAAGGCAGATGGAGTTCATTTTTGCGACAGAGGCAAAGGTTTCATTGTAGTCAATCCCTTCAACTTGGGAAAAACCTTTGGCAACTAACCTTGCCTTAAGTCTTTCAACACTTCCATCTGATGCATACTTAGTTCTGTAGATCCATTTACATCTGACAAGTTTTCTTCCTATTGGAAGAGGAACAAGATCCCAAGTATCGTTCGCCATTAAGGAACGATATTCTTCATCCATAGCTGCATCCCAATCTGGATTTCCTGAAGCTTCTGCAAAAGTTTATGGATCATGATTCTCGGAAACTTGAGCCAAAAGAGAAGAGGCTCGTTGAAACTGAGAACGTGTTCGACATTGATCCCTAGGATCATCGGCAAGATCACTAGCTGCTTCACATGTTGAACGAACCCATTGAGGAAGCATTGGTGCTGGTGCAATTGGAGGAACATGAGCAGGCGGAGGCGGATTTTCATACTCACTGTCATCATTAGAAACTGGAGTTGGAAGCCTGTCAAGGAAGTTGGAAGAATAAGAAGAAGAAGGCACAATCGCTGAATCAGGCTCGCAGGCCAAGAGATTTTCATCAAATTTAACATCTCTTCTAATGATTATATCATGAGAATGTGGCTGAAGAAGTCTATAACCTTTTACATCTTCAGAATATCCAACAAATATGCACTTTTCACTTTTAGGCTGTAATGCTTTCCGTTTTTCATCCGGAATGTGAGCCCATGCTTCACAACCAAACACACGGAAGTGACTTACATTTGGTTTAATTTTACTCCATGCTTCTTCCGGTGTTATACCTTGTAAAACTTTAGTTGGTGTGCGATTAACTATGTAATTTGCACAATTTATTGCCTCAGCCCAATAGTGAAGATTTAGTCCCTTAGATTGGATCATACAATTTGCCATTTCTTTTAAAGTGCGGTTCTTTCGTTCAGCTACACCATTTTGTTGTGGTGTATATGGAACAATGTGTTGTTGGATTCCTTGTTCAGTGCAGAAAATAGTGAACTTTTTGTTAACATACTCTCCTCCATTGTCGGATCTTAACTTAATAATTTGATGACCAGAGTGTTTTTCAACAAGGGCCTTGTAGGCCAAGAACATGTTAGATACTTCTCTCTTAATTTTTAGGAAGTAAACCCAATTGCATCTGTAGTAGTCATCAATGAAAGTTAAGAAATATTTGAAACTAGAAAATGAAGCAGATAGAAGAGGACCACACAAGTCACTATGCACAAGCCTCCAAGGGAACTGAGGCGTGCCAAGAGGCACATTTGTCGAAACTGTCCCGATGATGTTTTCTGAGTACATAACCGGAACAAACACCATCCTTGCAAGATACCATTGGAAGACCAGTCACCATATTGTCTTTACATAGTTGTTGCAATGAACGATAATTTAAGTGACCAAATCGCTCATGCCAAAGTTTGCTCAAGTTATCACTATGAGCAACAAAAACTGAAGGAAAATGTGATGACCCAAAGTTGTTAAATTTGTACAACTTGGTAATATCATCAACAGTTCCAGTAGCAAAGACATTTTTTTGAGGATGTTTAAAATCCTTGATTACAACTTGGTGAGGTGTAAACGTCAGAGTTTTACCTTCACCCGAATGAGTAATTTGATAGACTGATAACAAATCGCAGGAAATTTTTGGAACACATAGTACATCACTGAAATGACCATTTTCTACTGGAACTGTTCCAGATCCTACAACACTTAGAGATCTATCATCACCAACAAATATTTGTTTGGTGTTACATTTGTGCATAGTAGAAAAGATGGCTTGATCCTTAGCCATATGATAAGATGCTCCAGAATCAATGAGCCATTCAATTGAAGTAGAAGAAGAAGATGCAATATAAGAGTAACCAAAAGCACAAAGTGCATGTCCATGAGAGGTAGATTCTGAAGACGAATCTAGGATGATGTGGTGCTTCTTTATTGCTGCATCCAAGGCTGCCATCTTCTTGAAACACTTAGATTCATCATGATTATCTTTCCCACAAAAATTGCAATGACACTCAGTCTTCTTTCCTTTTGGCTTGGATCCTTTGTCATTTTTTAAAGAAAGAGCTGACTGAGAGGGTTTGGGGCCCTTGTTGTTTGGCTTATTATTGCGAAAATTCTGTTTCCTGGGGGGCTTGGACTTTTCTTTCTGTTGGGACAATAAGGCTTTCCCAGATGTATCTGCATTGTTAATTATTCCAAGATGAATGAGCTTATCTTGCTCTCTAATGAGCTTATTCATGGAGTAGAATGTAGATACAAAAACAGAATATGCAGGTCCAAGTTTGGAAAAAATATGATATATACATTGTTTGTCTTCTTTCTTAATCTTGCATTCTTCACATAAGAGTCTAAGAGTTTTATACTTAGATAAATAGTCTTGAATGCATGAAAAATCATTTGGATTCAAGGAAATCAACTCATTCTCAAGTTGATGACCCCGAATTTCATTGTGTTTACCAAACAGAGATTCCAACTTTTCCCGAGCTTTATCAGGTTCATCAATTCCAGATATGTGGAATCGCAAATTAGTAGAGATTGATATCCTAATCAATCCACGAGCTTCATCACATCTATTTGCCCATTTAATTTTCTTATCATCATCAGTGGGTTTTGTTTATTTCCCTGAGGTTATCCTGAAAAGTCCCCTACTTCGCAGAACATCCTCCATACGATATTTCCATGAGAAATAGTTAGAACTTGTAAGTATAATATCACAAGGAGCGGCCATACTGTAAAATAATGGCTGAAAGAACAAAAATTAACTGTCTGGATGCAAAGAGATAGAAAAAATATGTGGTTTTAAAAAAAAAACGGCACTGAAAACTGATTCTGGATGATGAAGTTATGCTTGATCAAAGAAAATGTTGAAGATGTCCCCAATAGTGACGTGGCAGATATTAACTTGACCAACTAAAAAAAAGAACCCCCCTCTTCCCAAGATCAACCTTTGACAATCACTTTACAATAAAGTTGCTTTTAAGTGAACCACTTTTGTAGAATAAGTGATGTTCACTTTTACAATACTGTTATTTTAAATAGTGCGGCAATAAGTTAAAAGACTTAAGTGACTCACTTTTTATTTTTATTTTTTTAAGTGAGATGCACTTTTACAATAAAGTAACTTGAAAATAGAAATTGCATTTACTAAAAAGTAGCTTAATAAGACTTGAACTCGAGACCTATTAAGGAATAAAACAACTTTGGATTAAGTGAGCTAAGTTTAAAAGGTACGTAAAAGATTGGAAAGAGGAAGGTATTTTTTTTTTTTAAAACTTTTTTCTCTTGTTCTTCGTGCTTGCTTGTTTTTACTGCAAGTCACGAAAAAACGAAAAACAAAAACAAAAAAAGCTTTTTCCACACAATGGGGTTAGATCTTGGTTAGCTTACCCAGAAAGTCTACGTTTTCAAGTTTTCTCACTGTTTTTGATTTGTCGTGATCGCACAAAGTGCACGGCAAAGAGCATACGTAGTCGGGAAGACAAGAAAAAAACTTTCTCTTTCTGTTTTTTATTCGCCGCGATCGCATAAGGTGCACGACAAAGAGCATACGCAGCCAGGGAAGGCAATAGTTCGAGACTAAAACAATAACAATCTAATAATAAAACTGATAAAATATGAGAGATTTAAAAAAATTTAAACAAATCCGTCACTGTAACATTATACCTTCAGATTTGCCGAAATAGGTGTTTCTGGATCAAATGGAAACAGTTTTCGGTGAAACGAAAACTATTTCCCAATGAAAACGACGCTCCAGACGCAATGGAACAACTTCCACAGGCCACAAATGCACAGAAACTCCAGAACCAGAAACCCTTTCAAAGTTTTGGCAACATCGGTTCCAGATCTTGATCAAAACCGAAAGCAGCTCTTCATAAATGCTCTGATACCATGTTCGGGTACACAGGATACTCTCAAAAGACCGAACACCTAGAGAAACCACTTCACACAAATGAATCACAGATCAATACACTGATGTTTGTCACGTGGTTAAAACCTTCGAGAGGGAAACAGTCCACGGCCCCAGCCAAATAACTACTTGGAGCAATTTATTATGCAAAAGAAAGAAAGTTACATGAGCTTCTCATAATCGATCAACTAGCCAAGGACCCTCCATGCTCTTTAAATAGAGATCATGGACCAATCGGGTGTTAAGCCACGGATCAATGGTAGGTATGCTCTAAGAGAAGTTGAACCGTCGGACCACTCTATGTTTAGAACATATCGTGACCATCGGATTAGAATATTTACAAAAGCATACTAATGTATACTAAAGAAACACACTTTTACCTAACGGATATATTACACAAGTTGATCTTAACTAACTCCTAAGTGTCTAAATATCCTAACAAATAGTATTGTAATAGTTTTGTTGCATGCTATGTGGGTTGTTTGCTTAGAATTTGGGAAGTTAAAGTATTTCTAGCGTAAATATTTTGTTTCTCAAGTATTTGTGGATTTCTCACTCCATTTGCATTGTTGAGCTAATTTTGTTACATGTTTCCCAAGTTTGAAGAGTGGGATTCCCGGGTGGGATACCCCATTGTCCAACAAATTTCAAAAAAGATTTGGCATCTTTAACGACCTTGTAAGTTGCTTGGATTTAGATTAGTTTACTTCATTGTTTGTTTTATTTTTTCCCTCACCTCACAAGTGAAGTGGCTCTGCCCATCCATGTGAAATTGTGTGGCTAGCATTTTTATTTCAAGTATTTCCTTTTTTCCTTTTGCCCGCACCTCACAATTGAGTAGGATTTGGCTCCATTGTGATATCGCGCTTGGCTTGTTTTGTTTAATTTTTTGCTTTAAGGATAAAATTTACCATAAGCCCCGTTTTTGCCCCGTATCCTCTCCCCTCACCGATTCGATTGATTTAGGGTGACGAGAAAGGGAAAAGATTTGTGTTATCTAGTTTAATAGGCATCTAGATAAGTATCTTCATTAGAAAGGAGAAAAAGAGGCTTGTCTCATGGAGCTAGTGGGGTAGAGGTCGTAGGGGGCTTCATGGCACTTTGTGTCATCCAATTGAGCACCCAGCAAGTTTCAAGTCTGACCCGTGGAGCTAGATGGGAACCTTGTGTTTCCATGTTCAACACCCGACATTTTCTCTCTAATCAAAGGAGATATTCTCTTGGGGTAGACATCTATAATAGTTCATTTCTTTGCAACAAACACCTTAATTCCCTAAGTCCAAAGAGAGACATAAAATTTACTAAAATATACAACACCACTTGCATAACATTGTTACAATCATTTACATTTCTCTACTTTGCAAGCACTTTATTTTAACTTGTTCATTTACTGGAAGTCATCATGTTCTTGTATATTTGTTAACGTAAATGAGTTGATGTTTTAGGAAAATTATTTGAAGTTGATTATTGTGACTCCATAACCCGAGTAGAGACGGCACTGGTCATTTTGATTATTTGATTGTTTCTCTCCTACATATATTACTGGTTGATTGTTAAAGGGTTTGCTTGACATTGAAATATTTGCATCACCGCACGCTGATTGTCATTTTTGTAATTTACAACTCCTAGAAAACATTGTTCAAAAAAGAACTTAGTAAGTAGGGACTACCCCCCTTGTCCTTTAGGAGTTGTGGTCTAAACGAAGGAGTTTAGAATTGAGGTGACAGTGGGTTCTCAACTCATAAGTTGCCCTCAGGAACGCACACAGTGGTTGGGAGACTTACGTGTGTCCAAATGTGTTTTAGGCGACAACACATCCAAGGTAAGAAATGCTCCAATGGTGTATACCAAAACGCAACTTAAATCATGTTCTTCATAATCATGGTGACAACAATAATAATAAGTAAGATATACCCGTGCCTTTGAAAAATATTAGGACCTTCTGGAAGTCTCTTGTGCATGCCATACTTACAAAGTTTAAACAGTGTGCTAAATGTGGGTTGAGGATGGAAAACAAGGCTAAGGCAAAGGGAGATGACTTATAACTGAATTTGACCATATGATCTCTCAGAATGCTGACAATTACACACGACCATAGTGACATATACATGACATATGAACAATAGGGAATGGTGGTGTCTCACAAGTGGATGAACTAACCTAAAAAGAGCCCATTCAACTCTAACAACATATATATGGTTCACATCCAAGCTAAAAACAAGATCTGTGAGTATCTTTACTAGGACCCTTGTGTTGAGTACACAATAACTGTAATGCAGAGATCCTAGGGGACACTGTGAATTAACGGTCCTTTGCCGCATCTCACATCAAAACCCGTAGGCTCCGTGAGGAATTAGTCATTACATTTCAATAGTGGCCAACAGTATTTAGATTTACCATTTATTTATCCACTGCTTTTTAGGCCTTTCACAATTTCACTTTATAGCCTGTTGCCGCCTAATTCATACCTTGGGGTCACGTGGCAGAAATCTTCAAGCCACTGGGTGCGACCTTGGGGACAAGCAAGAGTCAAGTGCTGTCACTTGATCTTGACTCCTCCGTCTAGGCTCTTTGCTAGCGAAGCCAAGGGGGGTGGTCCCTAGTAAAATAATCTAAGGATGTTTTAATCTATGAAAATAAAACAACTAATCTAGGAGATGACAACAATAAATACTGAAACAACGATGAACTGCAAATAATTTAAATAACTAGCATATAACACATTGATCAACAATAAATAAGAATGCTAGATAGACCAGTGCTAATGGAGTGCTTGTGTAAATGGGTTGCTAGTGAAGTCTCGAGAAGTATTGCTGTTATCTCGGTTGGTCAATTTTAGAATTATTAAATGAGTAGTTAGGGAGTGGGTAAATTCTTGATCAATTTTATTAGAAATGTGGTAATGATCTTATTATTACAAGGGAAATGGTATTCCAGATATACCCAGGGGGTACGAGGAATATGTCCGGATTTACCAAGGAGTGGCTCTCACAGTGACATGTGGTCTAAATGGAATCGTGGGGTTGTGTTCAACACTACACCAAACGAGGGTGTAGCCTAACGGTGCCCCACGGTCACTTTCTAGTGGTTCCCGCTTCACTTGCAGAATTTCTCCACAACTTGGTAAGATTGAAAGAAGTGTCGGATTTTCACTTGCAGGGATTAATTGAAGTGTTCAACTAATTACTAGGCACTTTTTTGATTGTCCCACCGATCTAGCCAAAGGCCTGCAGTGGTCACAAGAGCATAGGGGGCTGAAGCCTTGTAACTTTTAAGTGTTTTAAAACTAAATATGAATTTTTAAATCACAGTGTCGATACTCTCATTACCGAGAACACAGCTGGATTGGTAAATTTTACTTAAGAAATTAAAAGAATTACAAAAAAAAATAAAAAAAGTGCAAATCCCTTGGGCGGATGGGGTGTGGGCACTTGACTGCCCACTTGCTTCTCTTTTTACAATGATTTAGAATAAAAAATTACTTGTGTTCTTTTGTAGAATAGGAAACACAAGTTTTACAATATTAGGGCCTTAGAAAAATGGCCAAAGAGAGAATTGTGAGAAGAGGGATCTCCGGATGGCTTGTTTTTTCGAAATTTGGCCAGATTGCCTCTCTCTTGTATCGACTTCTGCTGCAAAACAACAAGCAATGTTATGCTAAAAATGATGAATCAATCAATAAAGATAAAAATTTACTACTTAGAAATTTTTTTTTTTTTTGCAATTTTTTAACAAGTACTTGAGTTAGTTTAGATCTATAAAAATTTTACTTTTTAAAATCAGATTTGAACTTTCAAATGCATATGTAAAATCAGATTTATAAGGTATTCTTTAATATATTAATGAGATTCAACTATGCAATAAGAACTAGTAACTGAAAATTTAAAATTTTATGTGACGGAAAGAAGAGAGAAAGCGTGCCCCCAAAGCTTGGAAGCTTGGGCAATGGAGTTTTCCAATCGAAGGAAGAGGGATATAGATCTTCCAATGATGACACAAAGACGTGGGAGATTCGAACAAGATCCACCACCTCTTCGAAAGAGCTACCTGCACAGCTTGAACTAAACCTTGAACGATTTGTTAATAACCTGTATCGCTTACACAAAAGATTAGAAAAATGTGCATACAAACAAGTAAAACATATAATTTCTTGATCTTTACATATAAGAAGATAGAACTAAACAAGTGAACAAACTTTGATTATTTCTTTAACATTTATCCTACCAATTACAGTTATAACAATATACAAACAAAGCATGAAACTGATACAAGTATACCTCACATAAGAAAATAGATTATCCACATATTGATACCCTACACAGGTATGCCTCCAAAGCTTTCACTTCATTCCATAATGATAACAAATTACAAAATACAAGAGCAAAGGTTTAGTGCCCAAATCATCCGTCAAGAATGAGGAATGAATGCCTGCTTATATAAAAAACCGAAGCAAGAGAAGGGGGAAGAATCTCCTCAAGGATGCGCTAGGGTTGGAGAGGTGGCCACGAGGTGGAGTTGAGTTGGAAAATGGTGCAATCTATGGCAACATCCACTGATGGATATGCCACTTGCTAAAACCCGACTCTTTTTCCAATCAATAAGCATTTCCATCCAAGCTAGTGTCCCCACTTGGAGATTTGCACCCCTCTATTGGAGAGGAAACTTACAACTCATGCGATTCGTCGAAACAACAACATCTAACTTGTCCCCCTTGCCCATGGACTTGCCAAATTAATTTTCCAAGTCATAAAATTCATTTTTTGGCAATTATCTTTTATTTTTTTAATTGCGGAATTTTTTAAATATTTCATTGTTTGGGTCTTTTTGGGGTTTTCGAGTAATTATTAATTTTGGAGTTAAATAATTACTTGAAAACTTAGGAAAGTGGGTCCAGGGGTTAAGTGGGTGTTCAGGGTTAGAAAACGAGCACCCCCATGGCAAAAACAACCTCCTAGCCACACTTTTATGACTTTTTATATTTTTACAATTAACTTGTAAAAAATAAGCCTGTAAAAACGTTTTTTCCTTTTTGGAAATTAAAAAAAACCTATGGGGGACTTGGGACATGTTCATAATGACTCAAAATAATGATTAGCATGGTAATATACATCGACACATAGGTTTTAATAACCTCCTAAGGCTTAATTACTAAGGCAATTATTCCAGTTTTGTAGGTTTGGATGAAAACTCGAAAATTATTTATCGCTTAAAAATAATAAATAATTAACAAGAAAAAAACACCCTGGAATGGAGGTTTTGGAGGTTTGGGTGAAAACTCGAAAATTATTCATCGCTTAAAAACAATAAATAATTAACAAGAAAAAAACACCCTAGAATAATGCATTAATGACTGAGTCCTAGGAAACCAAACCTTTTAATAAAGTCATCATGCTAACTCAGTTTATTACAATTCCCGTGGGGTATGAACATGTAAAAAAATTAAAAAAAGGGCCTAGGAAGGCTTGCAATGACATATGAACTTGAAATTTGAACAAGTGATTGTTCATCTTTGGTGGCTCGTTTAGAAATCCAACCTAGTGCAACTTAGTTGGTAACATAGCCCTTTTTGAGTTGTGTCTAAAGACACAGTTTTCATTTATTTGAGGGATTTGCATTTCAACAGATAGAATTTATGGCACATAATGCATGTAATGATGATAGACACATTGCTTCAAGTTTTCGCTGACACTCTTCGGGATAACTCAGAGCCGAGACACAGAAAACATGGGATCCATCATGCATAAGGGTCAAAGTGGAGAAAGTGATCTTCAATCTTATAAATCTTGATCAAGCTAAAGTCATGGGTTAAGAATCAATTATGGATGAACTGGATGGACGGGGACAAATGACACATAGAACCAACATAGCACTAAGGTCAATATTTGTATAAAGCATGGCATGAGCAACAATCTTCAACATTAAGTCCTTTGATTAGTCTTAGCACAAGTTCAAGCATTAGTATACATATATAATGTAATGTCCTCTTCTACATAAGCATCAGAAACACCCGTTAACCTATTTAATTCCCATAGGTTTGAGCGGGTATTATGGAAAAAGGGAATTGACGGAGGATATGTAATACAAGGAGCAGAGCAGAGCATTTATTCAATATTATTAAGTCATCAGTATAGTAAAGAAATCCTTATTTCTTCAGGCTTAAAGTCAACAAGTAATTAGAATTGCATGCATGCAAAAAGTAAAGTGCAAACCCTAAAAGTGACATGCAAACCCTAAAAGTACATGCTAACCCTAAAAGCTATATAAGATGGTTTGTTGAACCAAAAAGATCATCCATGATTATTATTATTGAGTTTGGTTTCTAGAGCAGCAGTAGCAGGTGGCGCGGCAACAAGTTGGGGTTGGAGACGAAGGTCTTCAGCTAGCAAGTGTTTTTGGCAGTGAAATCTATCTGCCCTAATCACTTCCGGATAGATCATCCTGATCTATCATCAGTTATTCATCATCTTCATTCTTTTTTTAAAATCCAGTAGACAGAGAGAGAGTTTATTATAGGTTCACGTTTTGCTGCTGGGGAGCAACTGGAAATCCTCAGAACAATTCGCTGGGGCTCAGAATCTCAGAGTTATTTCTGCATGTCATCACTATTCTTCTCTGCAGGATCACACCACTCTACTTGGTGAATACCAGTTCAGTCCATACACTTCTGGAGTAGTTATCAACAGTATCGTGAAAGAGGGAGGACGCCACCTATCTAGAGCATATCAATTTGCTAGGTCTCCAGAGGGGGTCAAAACTTGTGCATGCTCCATCCCATCTCTCCGGGGAGCTCATACTACTGACCCTGGAAAGTCTCAGCCCAATCAGACACATATTGCCTCAAAAACGTGAAGGAGAGCATTCACTGGGGGCGTTTTTGTTGAACACACTAGGAACACAGAGAGGGGGGGTGAATCTGTGTGTGTAGTCTTTATTACTTTTTCAACTTTTATAATCAACAACTTATTCAATATTATGCATTATCACATTATCATTATATCATCATCAGCATTGTTATCATCATCATCACATAGAAAGCATAGCAACACAGTACATAAGATTTTTACGTGGAAACCCAAGTCCTGGGGGAAAAACCACAGAAGCCTTTTTAAAATAGTTTTCTAGAAATAACTGGAAGGAGGGAACAACCCCTTTATTATATAGACTTCAATTTTCCAGCTTCAACTGGAAGGAGGCTACGACCCCCTGATTTACAGGCTACGACCTGAAGGAAGCTGCCACTCCCTAGTTTTCGGCGTCAACCGGAAGGAGGCTATGACTTCCTTTCCTTGCCCCGTCTTGCCACCCTGATAAGAAGATAGAAATTGCTGAACCACAACCGCACTGATCCTGCGGACCTATTAATCAACACTTGTGCTACACTACACAATCTGTACCATACTGCACAACCATTGCCACTACTAACCACTGCTCATTATCTGATCACTACTCATCAACCGATCACTGTCCACCGTATCACAATACTCATCAACCTGTACCAATCAATCTGTTTCTCACTTCATTTGACTCAGTCAATCTGAATCTAGCCAACTGCACACTAAACTCAGTCCACCTGAGTCAAACCAACTGCTCATACAACTCAACTAGTCTGAGTTAGACCAACTGCACATAAGGCAACCTGTGCCAATCCTGTTCAATTGAACCAACCTGTACAAATTATCCGTCCAATCACGATGTACCAATCAGTCATTTACTACCATACACTAGTCACTAAACAAGTAATTCCCTTTTGAACATCAGACACATATCATCATAGTGTATCTTTTAGTAGCATCATCAGTCATCATCAAGTGCATATGTCATTGAGTATGCACCATCATCATCATTGTGTAGATCTAATGAGCATCATAGTGCATGTACATCATCAAGCATAGGAGAGTATCAAAGTATCAACATCATCACATCATAGTGTGTACAGGAGTACAACAACATCATAGAGTGTGCATCATCATGTAGCATGGGAGAACATCATCATCATTAAGCATGCATCCACATCATCACAATCTTCTCATCACAACATGCATGTATACCATAATCAAAGAGTGTTCATAATAGAGTGCATAGCATTTATCATCTCATCAATATATCACTGTATGTTTGTACATACTGCACATTACTTGTACAATGTACATGCCACTTTATACCTCTTTAGATACTACTCTACATATTTGTAAATATGAGCATACCATTGTATGTACTACTGTAAACATCCCTGCTGTTCATACTACTGTATCATATGAATATATTATTCATGCATACCACATACACTTGTTCACTTATTGTACACTCACTTATATTTCACTGAGTTCACTGCATATCACATACTACTGCATACATCCCAATTCTGCTGTACATATACTATCACACTCGTACATAGTTCATTACATCACTCTTGTATACTCTTACAAACTTCACTGTTCACTCACACATTTGTATATACACACTCATACACTTCACTGTACATCATGCATACAAATGTACCACTGTGCTCACTTCATACCACTTTGCACATACTGCTGCTGTATACATTTGTATCGCTGTTTATCACTGTTCATACTACTCACTCACTTTTCTCTTATACATATGTCACTTGTCAATGTTCACATAAGTACTGTAATATAGCATGTATTTTCTCATGATCATTTACTTGTACACTAACTGTTCATGAATACATACCTTGTCTACTGTATTCATACAAACTATATTCATACCACTGTAATCATTTCATATCACTATTTAACTCATAGACATACCTTTTGCAGATGACTTCAAATTCAGATCTTGAACTTCAACTTTGACTGTAAAACAAACTTGCACTTGTTCTTAGTCAAACTCAGACTGCTCTAGTATTCCTCAAACCAACATCTTAGGACCAACGAAATTATCTCAGTCTGAACACTCAGATCAAAACTCGGGTCCCCAAAAATTGACTGCGTTTTGTTCTTCCTCTGCTTCCCACGAGTTTTTCCTCAGACCTGCGAATTGCCTTATGCTCACACCCAAAAAAATGTGATGCTATCTGTTAAAAAAAAAGGAGTCTGCTGCTGTTATTTACCCACAAATTCTACCCTCATATCAGCGAGAATACTCAGTCCACGAATGCATAGTTTTTTGTTTTTGAGAGTGACAAAGAATGGTATATTTATATGTTTTTGTTTTAGTCGTTGAGAAGGTAGGCTAATAGGGCAGACTTTAAGGTGGATATTTGAATGTTTTATTTTAAAAAGAAGCTTGTTTAAATATTAATTCAAATCACTTTTAAAAGGGGCCGACTTCATGAGGATAACACATTTAAAAATTATGCCGACGTCGGAGGAGGGTTTCTTTAACATATTTTATGAGATTGATTTTAATAAATAAAAAAAAATTGTTTTATCAACTAAGTATTCAATGGGGCCAACCTTGGGGGAGGGTAAAGACACTTGTTTTATTAGTTCTTAAGCATGTTTTAATAACCACTTGTTTTCATTAAATTATTAAAGGAGTTTTAACATTTTATAAATTGAAACTTGATTTTAATTTAATATTTAATTAGGGCTGACTCTTTGAGGAGGGTAAAAGAGTTTTGATTAAATTTTGATTTAATTCAAAAATTATTTTATTTAATTGTCAATAGGTTTTAGCAATTTGACTTAATGTAGAGACAAGGGTTTTAATTAACTTAATAAAAATGTTTTAACATTCAACTTTATATTATTAATTATCTTTTTAATACTTATTATTTTTAAATGTTAGGGCATCTTTGTATAATGTTGGGGTAAAACTAGTGTTTTAAGGGCAAGGCATTGGGTAAATTTTAGGTTTAGGAATCAAAGGTAAAGGGTTTTAGGGACTTTAGTTAGGTCAACAAGGTTGCCACATACTTTATAAACAAGACCATCAAGGTGTGGGGGTGCCTGGGCTTCTCTTAGGGTATCATGACCTCTAACAAACACAAATGACCACTGAAAGGGTCATTTGGACTCTTGCAACTTCTTCAACCCACCAAAGACACATTTTAGGGCAATAGGGCATGGTTGTGGTACTAGGAAACCAAGGAAACAACTATGGAACCATAGAACCAACTTAGAGGTACTTAAACACTCTACAGGGTGTTCAGGTCTTTTGCCATTGTCCCAAGGGCTCCAAGGGCTTCAGACTTGGGCTTGGACAAATTCAAAAGGTATCCTTTGACATTGACAATTACTCAACCCTTAGGGGGCTCCTCAAGGGGCACCAATACCCACTTGTTGACATCAATGACCATGCGTTGTTGGCATCAATGACAACATAATCAACAGTTTTCTCAGCTTGGGCGTCAACTCCTGAAAGGTAACACTATCTCCTCTTTTTCATTCTTGCATGGCTTGCATGCCACCTATATGCTGAAGGACTATCAACACTATTATTATTGGTATGTGTACCTTCTCTCACTAAAAGTTTATCTCCTATTATTTATCCAGATCAACTATATTTTAGGGCCTTTTGGCACGACACTGTTTTGCATGCAAATTTTTATTATCTTTCTAGCACATGTAAAGCACATAACCCACAAACATACTATCAGACACAATAGAATATCAGTTGGGATATTACAGTGTTATTATGTTCCTTGCCAGCTGTGGACTTGAACATGAATAGTAAATGAATCCAAAAGAAACTACCTTTGTGACTTATAGAAGGTGGAAGGGCAGGTACACAAAGGATCTGGAATTTGAAGATATTAAGTTAGAAGATACAGATTCAGACATGGACCTAACAGGAATACACTCTGATAGAGGAAAGGGAATAGGGGAAGATGAAGACAGGTTGGCATTTCATAGCTTAGTTAGCGCATTAAATGACTTAGCTAAAGGGTAGAAAGAGGTGTTACAGGCTAGAAACAGGTTGGCTCTTAAGCCAGAACAGGGTTAGGACAATCTACCAATCTCACCAGGAGATAGAGGATCCACCAACAGTAGTGGGAAACATGTGTACACTAATATACAGAACACTCCTCACATATACAATAAGCTTTCCCGACCTACCATGCCTCACTTTCTGGAAAATCCCACCGTAGGACCGATTATACCAATAGAGCCGGAGGAGCCATTTAGGGTCTATCTAGAAGAGTACAGGACACTTGGGGATGACTTTCGCTCAGCCATGACTTTCTCAGATTTTTGCAACATGAAAACTAGGAACAGGCCAAGAGGGTTCAACAGAGCATTCAATCAGAACTTTGATCTACAATGCACACTGGGGAAACTAGCTATCGCTAAATTTGATGGGACATCCAGTTGTTCAACTAGAATTTGGGTACAGAAGTTGGACACCTACTACCAACTTAATCCCATGACGGAGACAGATGCTATCAAGTTGGCTACTTTACATTTAGACAGGGAAGCACATGAATGGTGGTACCACAGACTGGTGACACTGGGTCACAACACTATCACTTCCTACAGTGACTTCACACAGAGGCTCATGGAGCGCTTTGATAAGAAAGGCCTAGAGATTCATTTCAGGGATCTTGCTTAGCTCAAGCAAACAGGCAGTGCAGAGACCTTCATATCCGAATTCCAGAGAGTTGCAGTTATGGTATCTGACATGTCAGAGAGTCAGCTGATTATGCTATTTACGGAGACACTATCCGAGCCATTCCGCAGATGGGTGAAGGCTTACAAGCCAATTACTCTGCAAGATGCTATCAGTAGGACTCAAGATCTACAAGATTATGTGCCTAAAAACAAGCCTCCACAAAAACCTACCAATCTTCCGGAAAACAAGGAAAAAACAATCCCACATAAGGAATGGTTGAACGAGTACACATGACGAGATTTGAGAAGGAAGAACTTATGTTTCAATTGCAAAGAACCTTGGGTACCTGACCACAGATGTATGGGTAAAGGGAAGGTACATCTCATCGAAGTACTTTCAGATAGCAGTAAGGAAGATGAATTGGAACAAAAACAGGATGGAGAACTACATAGTACAGAGTTGGAACAATTGCCACAGAGAGAAACTATGCTACCCTCACAGGAGTCCCCACCTTCCATACTATCAGGACCAGGGAAGTATCTAGGGACAGCGTGCCACTGCTTTGATTGATTGTGGGGCCACCCACAACTTTATAGATGGCTCTTGGGTGGAGAGGAAAAAATTTCCCACTGAGGACTTTGAGGGCTTTTCCGTTGTCATTGCTGGCAACCACATGATGAAATGCACACAGAGGATACCTCAGTTATAGGTACAACTTGGGAATTATACATTGGTCGACGACTTTTTTGTGGTAGATGTGCCAGACACAAGCATTGTTTTGGGAGTACAATGGTTGTACTCAATTGGGAATTACTCAACAAATTACCAAACATTAGAGATGGAGATCCTGGCAAAAAAGGGTAGTCTTAAGAGGAATGCCCAATGAAACTTCAGGGTCAGCTACAACAAAGGGAATGACCACCATATTTAGGCATGAGGACAAGACTCGCACAAAAATATGGCCAAATCCAACACATAAGACTTCAAGGAAGGATCAGTGGTATGAAAAGGGCTTTTCTGGTAGACCTCCAGACAAAAGTATGATGCACACTAGGGAATTCAGACAAGGAGCCAAATATAGGATGTTCAATCCTCACAGGTACCCAAGAAGATACAAGGAGAGAATATAGAACATTGGAGAGAAGAAACATAAAGAAAAAGAACCACCCAACAGTAGAATAAACTGGTTGATACAAATGGACAAGAAGAGACAGGGGTAGATGATTCGTTATATTGGTTGGAGATTGCTTGAGAACAAGCAATTTCAAGCGGGGAGGACTGTAATGTCCTCTTCTACATAAGCATCAAGAACACCCGTTAACCTATTTAATTCCATTAGGTTTGAGCAGGTATTATGGAAAACAGGAATTGACTGAGGACATGTAATACTAGGAGCAGAGAAGAGCATTTATTCAGTTTTATTAAGTCATTAGTATAGTAAAGAAAGCCTTATTTCTTCAGGCTTAAAGTCAACGAGCAATTAAAATTGCATGCATGCAAAAAGTAAAGTGCAAACCCTAAAAGTGACATGCAAACCCTAAAAGTACATGCTAACCCTAAAAGCTTTATAAGAAGGTTAGTTGAACAAAAAAGATCATCAATGATTATTATTATAGAGTTGGTTTCTAGAGAAGAAGCACCAGGTGCCGCGATAGCAAGTTGGGGTTGGAGACGAAGGTCTTCAGCTAGCAAGTGTTTTTGGCAGTGAAATCTATCTGCCCTAATCACTTCCGGATAGATCATCCATATCTATCATCAACTATTCATTATCTTCATTCTTGTTCAACAATCCAGTAGAAGGAGAGAGAGATTATTGCAGGTTCACGTTTTGCTGCTGGAAATCCTCCGAACAATTCGCTGGGGCTTAGAATCTCAAAATTTCTTTCGCATGTCATCACTATTTTTCTCTCCAGGATCACACCACTCTACTGGGTGAATACCAGTTCAGTTCGTACACTTCCAAAGTTGTTATCAGCAGTATCGTGAAAGAGGGAGGACGCCACCTATCCAAAGCATATCAATTCTCTAGGTCTCTAGAGGGGGTCAAAACTTGTGCATGCTCCATCCCATCACTCCAGGGATCTCATACTACTGTTCCTGGAAAGTCTGAGCCCGATTGAACACCTATTGCCTCAAAAACGTGAAGGAGAGCATTCATTGGGGGCATTTTCTCAGCTTGGGCGTCAACTCCTGGAAGGTAGCAATATCTCCTCTTTATCATTCTTGCATGGCTTGCATGCCGCCTATATACTGAAGGACTACCAACACTATTATTATTGGTATGTGTACCTTCTCTCACTGAAAGTTTATCTACTATTATTTCTCCAGATCAGCTATATTTTAGGGCCTTTTGGCATGACACTGTTTTGCATGCAAATTTTTATTATCTTTGTAGCACATGTAAAGCACAAAACCCACAAACATACTACCAAACACAATAGAATATCAGTTGGGATATTACATATAAGCATAGGTCACCATGATCATCCTAACAAGACAAGCTTAGGTGTTTAATATACATCACAGAGCAAAAACAAACCAAGGAAACATATACCTGATCTCACCATATATACTTGTCTCTATCTGATAGGGCCCCTCTGTGATTATGTGTACCATATGTATAATCTGTTACTCTGCTCAAATGAACCAGGTCATCACTGAAAGCATCTCAATGGACTAATGAATCTCAGTCCTGGCAAGGAAACTTTGCTGAACAAGGCTCTAAAATTGCTGAGGTTGTAATGATCCATGCTAAAATCCCATGTGAAAAATAGCTCGGAATATAATAAGAGATAGATCTGTATGCTGCATCATGGTAGCCCAACTGCAAGTGTATATGTGATAACAAAAACGTTTCTCAATGTGCGCAAATTTCAAGAGGCGAAGTTAAACCCAAACGAATTTGATTTTTTTTTGTAAAAGTTCGAGTATGTGCCGAGTCTTGGGTGAGTCTGACCGAGTAAGTGTCCAGTCTGGGTGAATTTGTCGAGTTTTGCTGAGTTGGCGAGTTTGTCCACGAGTATCGGCTGGTTACTCGTTTTCTAGTCTGACTCGGGTAGACTCGCGAGTACCTATGAGCTATGTCATAGGGTTCGGCGAACTTCAACCATGAGGTTCGAAGTTCGTCGAACCTCAAAAAAACAATCAGGTTCATTTAGGTTCGTCGAACCTCATAACCGCCATTTCATAGTTTTTGGGGTTTTTTTTTGTAGTGGTTTCTTCCGCGAGTCCACCCTCACCCTCCAAGTCTTTTACCATGATCTATCTCCACCCGTATCTGCCGAGTCTCCTACAAGCACGCTGCACAATGCGAAGCTCAAACCCTCACCATACCTCGCGACATTGAACCCTCGACCCGGCATGATTCTGGACGGCGGAATTCGGCAAGTTCAAAGCCACGACATATGGTGCAGTCACTTCATGAGTTTGCACTGCAGCCAAATACTAACACATAGGGACTGGCCCAAGTATAGAATTTACACGATAGGTATGGATTCGGGACTTCAAAATGGAACTTTCGAACTTATTCTTTTGCTTTTGCTCGATCAAATGCGATTGTTGGAACAACGAGGTAAGCTACGGTTTTTCACCGAGGGGGTGGATCAAAGCAACTGCAGCGAAGAATTGATTCGAAAGGAAGCACTTCGCCTGTGGGCATTGTGGAAAGGTATATTTTTAATTGTTTTGAATTTATGTTTATTTTTAATTGTTTTATATATTTATTTATGTTTATTTTTAATGCTTATATATATATATATTATATTTATTTGTTTTAAACTTTTATATGTTGTTTTCTATATATATATATATATAAAACAATATATTAATATATTGTTTTATATACATATATATAACAATATATAAAAGTTTAAAACAAATAAAATATTAATATATATTTATTTTTAATATAATTTTTATTTTTTTGAAAATTTAAAAAATGTATATAGTTGAACCTCATTCGAACCTCATTGGAAAATTCGAACCCGAATCGAACCTAAAGGTCGCCGAACCCGAACTTGAACCCGAACGTTGTGACATTGCCTACGAGTCTTGGCCGAGTCATGCTTCACTGCTTTTCAAAATATATGTTTAATGTTGGCATGCAATTTTCATTTTTATCATATATTCTTAATGAGGACATATATATATATATATATATATATATATATATATATATATATAT